>PVIC010009978.1:0-44387 GCA_004025085.1 Thryonomys swinderianus
CCTTCCTTCCTTCCTTCCTTCCTTCCTTCCTTCCTTCCTTCCTTCCTTCCTTCCTTCCTTCCTTCCTTCCTTCCTTCTTTCCTTTTTCTTGAGAGAGGTTCTTGCTTTGTAGTTCACTCTGGTCCTGAACTCACTATCCAGCTCAGGCTTGTCTCGAACTCATGGCAATTCTGCTACCTCTGCCTCCTGAGTGCTGGCATTACAGGCGTGTGCCACCATATTCATCCTTAATCCAACCTTTGTCCATTTTTGTGCTTTGCCTTCATTTAGATTCATTCATCCATGCATTTCCTCTAACATTTTATTTTTCATGGAGAATTAAAGAGAGAGTGAAAATGGCTAATGCCTCGATCAATTCAGCTGGAAAATGTTGCACATTATTTCTTCCTACAAATTCTTGAAAATCGATCATACAGTTTCAGTGTTATGCTATGGGGCCTGAGAATCACAGCCCGTCCCCCTGGGAGTCATTTTGGTAGGAACTTTAAGCAATGGAAAACCCCCCTCCCAGAGTTCCTGGTTTTCCTTTGGATTTCCCTGGTTCGCTCATTTTTAATTTTTTAAAATCTTTATTGGTACATTGTATATACTCATTGTGATCACACTTGATATTGGGAATTTGTACCAGTATATGACACAATTTAATTTTCATTTTTCCCATTACCCTGCCCACCCCACAACTCTCCACCCCTAAATACATAAACTTTGTTTCCCTTTTTTAAAATTACCATCACATTTTTTCTTTGCCCCTCATTACTCACTCCTCCACATTTCTCTTTGAATATTTTCTATTTCACAATATCCATCATACATTCTAGAACTCATTAACATCTTCAGTTTCTCCTACCAGAAAGCAGATACAATATTTACACAACTGTGACCTATTTATTTCACTTGAAGTGATAGTTTTCCATTTAAAGTAATTTAGTAGTCTTTAGCATTAAGAATTAAAATATATGGCCGGGTGTGATGGCTCACGCCTGTAATCTCAGCACTCGGGAGGCAGAAGCAGGAGGACTGCTGAGTTTGAGGCTTGCTTGGGCTACATAGTGAGCTCAGAGCCAGCCTGAACTACAAAGCGAGACTCTGGGTCAAAAAAAAAAAAAGAATTAAAATATATGAAAAGTTGATAATATCCAAGCAAGACATTATTTTTGAAGAAGGAGATTCCCTTTCTAAAAGAGAGAATTTAATTATAGGGCTAGTTGATTTCCAAGTGCTGCAAATATTCAGCTGCGAATGAAAGTCAGATTAATTAATTAATATTGTGACCTGTATTTTTAATTGATCAGAATAGGGGTCAGTGTTCATTTCTAGACTTTCAGCACCAGGTTCTTTGTGAATTTTGGCTTCTGGGTAAAATTTATTCCATCGATGTTGGGGTTGTTCAAAAGATGTAGAATAAAATGCAATACAAACATTGTTAGATAGTAAATTCCACTCTCACTTATGACTTAGTCTAGGAAAACGCTCTTGTACTCAGGATAGATACCAAGGAATGACAGGATCCAAAGGACTTGATGACATGCAGAAGAAAAGAAGGATTCCAGCTAAGACTTGTAGCTACATTTTGCTGAATGTCAGCTTTAAATGGGGCTGATGAATTTGGAGTATAGCGAACAAGTGTCTGAACATAGACGCTACGACCTTATTCTCCTGATGCATTTCTTCCATGCCTATGTCCATAGGCACCTAACTAGAAGCTGGAAGAGTGAGGGAAAATGATGATTTTTTTTCTGTTTGGGAAGTTTACAGTTTAGTGTAATTAAAATTAAATTCATTAGATTGATAAATTGAGTCAGTAACACTGATAATAGTGAAAATGAGCCGATGATATGGATAGTTTCAGTTTCATTAGATATATTTTAACTTTCAGGGATGTATTTTAATTTCTGTGTGCAGTATTGATAGGTCGCTCACTGGTATATATTCACATACAGTTTAGTAAAAAGCAGCAGAGTAGTATACTTAGGACCCCAGACAGTATCTGCCTGGTGTGTATTAAGTACTCAGCCAAGACACTGATGGATGAACAGATAAATAGCCACAGGGATAAATCAGTAGACTCTTGTTCTAACTATAATTCTTCCAGAGACTATGTTTGTTATTTAAGTTTCTAAACCTATAAAATGGCATAAGAATACCCATTCCATCCTTCTTGTAGCGTAGTTCCAGTGTGGGAAAAAGACTGCAGACACAAAAGCTGTGAATATTATAATAACCAATAAGAAGCCCAAATGGAATACACTCTTATTTGAATAAGCTATTTCCATATTTCATTTTAGAAAGATGCTTTCTGATTGCACTTTTCAGAAAAGTGAAAATAATTTTATTTCAGAAAATGTATATTTTTGTCACACAAATATATCCCGTGAAAACTTAGAAATCAGCACGTCATGTGCACGTGGCCTTTGAGAAGTGACTAGCTGTTTTGAAAGCCCTCGTTGTGTGATGTCGTGCCTCTTCCCGAATTCTTTCTGATTCACAGGCTGATGCTTCGTGGGATACAACCTTGGCCCGTCCCCTTTCAACCTGGAATTCCCCAGAGGATGAAGGCAGTGCAGCAGCAGACCAAGAAAGAGGATGCAGTGGAGATGAAAGAGGCATGTTTTATTCAGAGTTCAGTATCCATTTATTTTGAGGTAGAGATGTCTGTGTTGTGACTTAGGCATGCTGTGAAAAAATGCCAAATGTCTCGATAACTAATGTTAGTACAGAAAGATTCTCCAGGAGGGGGCAGAAGCTCATGAAATGCTAATCGTTGAATTCAAGGGTGCGAATCAATTTTAGATTCTCATGTTTTTCTAACAAATCAAAGGACTTAATATTTTGCTGTAAAAGTCTATATATCTTGCAAGTAATGGTAAACATTTGCTTCATTTTTTGAGGCTTTCTATTCTTTCTTACATTTTTGGCTTCTATGTCTGCTTTTATGCTGCTTCTTCATCTTACTTCTAAGCTTTTAGACAATGTTTCATTCCTTTACTTAAAAAAATTGCACATGAGATCTTTTTATAGCATGTGCTTAGAAACCATAAACCTTAAACCAGAGAACAATAATTCATTCAATACACACCCTTTAATGAATTATTTTTTTCACAGTACCAAAAAGATCACAGAGATAGCACATTGTCCTTGCCATAGAAGGTATGATGAAGTCCTGAACATGAATGGAAGAACATTTTCTAAAGTTTAAGGGGCAAATACTTGGGCTTATTTAAGGACTAGATGCTTATAAGCATACAAAGCAGTTTAGTTCAATGGGAGTGGATCAAATGAATCCTGCAAAATGGCAAAGGCAAACACTGGGGACCTCCAATGCAGAATGACTTGAGTGAAAGCTTAACAAGAAGTCAGTTTTTCATAAAGATAAAAGCTAAAAGTCTTATAGAAAATAAATTACCAGAGATAATTTATTTTTATGTCAGATTAGTTTTTGTAAAAATTAGTTTAGGCTTTTCTCTTGAAAAGAAATATTGATTTAACTAATAGGACTTTTTTTCAATCTCAAGATAAAACATGACTTCAAAAGAAGAGGTGTAGAAAACTCAGACAAAAAAGTGTAATCACAGATGACAAATATTAATTTCAATAACTTTTGGTTTTGAATA
Organism: Thryonomys swinderianus; assembly: GCA_004025085.1. Classification (NCBI taxonomy): domain Eukaryota; kingdom Metazoa; phylum Chordata; class Mammalia; order Rodentia; family Thryonomyidae; genus Thryonomys; species Thryonomys swinderianus. Next base: position 3,612 of record PVIC010009978.1, read on the forward strand.
TAAAAAATAAGCTAAAAAACTGTGTCCTTCAATTTGCAATTCAAACACATAAAATAATTTTAATAGGCAAGAAAATTCAAATTTACTTGGAAATTTCTAAGGTACGTATAGAAAATCAAGGAAAATACCTAGAAGTAAAGCAAAAATGAATTCAATAATTAATAGAACTATACTTGATTCAAAGAATATTGTTGAATGGAATCTTTTCAACACCTTAAATGGATCTTGATGTTAAATGCAATCCTGTTGAATATTTTCAAACGAAGTTTTGGCTATTAAGAAATTTGCATTTAATGCATGAATAGATGAATTTAATATGTTTTTATTAGCCAGTTTTGAAAGAAAGTAGCTATAGCCAAAATTGTTGATTGTGGAATTTGCATATTTTGAGTCTGGTAAATGTAGCTACAGAGAATACATTTTTTTTTTAAGCAACCATGCTGTTTGCTCTTTTAAATTGCTCTGGTGCATTTTGAAGAGTGTTAGAAGTGGGTATGTGGTGTGTGTAAAACAGCAACTGTTGCTCATTCTGTCTTTGCGTCTACTCAGAAGAGATGTTTTGAAAAAGAATACATTAGGAATACATGAAAATGCATAATGCAATGAAATAAGTTTTACTTTTTTAAAAAAATCTCTTTCCAAACATTTTATCTACCATGTAGCAGAAAATAATTTCATAAAACCTTCATGCTTGCCTATCATGGTGGCCACTTTCATAGTTCCATCCAGACCTTTTGGATGGATCAGAAAATAAGACCAATTTTATTGAACAGGCTATGTCACCCTGGAAAAATGGGAGGGTTTTGGTTGAAAAAAAATAAACTTAAACTATTTGTAAGCATGTAACATGGCTGAGTTGGATAGGAAGACCACTTATTCAGACAATTTGTTCCTTTTTCACTTTTCTTGATGTCACAAGAATTCAAGAATTTAATTTTTCACTAGTAAAATACCAACAGAGAAAATATGAATTTCAAAAATAAGTTGGGAGACTTCCTTTAGAAGTTTAAAAAATCTGCAAGCTAAAGCATTTCAAACTTAGGAACTTGAGATTAGTCAATGAGCCTCAAGTTGGCTGCCAAATAATTTCTGAAAAATATGACAAAACCTACTAGACAATTATTTTATATTATTAACATACCTAAACTCATGTATTATGAACATTTTACAGGTCCTTTTCCCTTTTTTCTCTTTTATTCAAATATGTGAATATTTAAATGTGTCTTTATTATATGTAACATATGTGCAAAATAATATAAACATTGGTGAACACATCAACCAACTAAAGAACTAGAACATTAACATGACTTGCATTTACTTACAGATACATTAATAGCTAATGTCTTTTGCTTTTCCACCAGACTCCTGTACTTGTTTCTTCACATAAACACACACACACACACACACACTACTGTACACATGCATGTTTGGATGTACACACAAATACATAATTGTTGACAGGTATATATAAGTTAAAAGTAGATTATAGCCTAACTTTCTTGCGTTGGGATTTATAAAAATATGTGGACACACAAGGTATTTCATGGTTTCTCTTATGAGAAACTAAAAAAAAAAAATACACACACCAATATATATTTAGAAAGAAAAGGAAGGACAGAGAGGCACAGAGAAAGAGAAAAAGAGAGGTTGAGAGAGATATATAAGATAGAGAAATAAGAAGTACCGCCTAGTTGAAAAATTTCCCAGATTCTTTATTCTATCATTTCAAAACTAAGTCAATATATATGCTAATTAGTTTCATTTATATTGCTAGTTTTTCTTTGTTCACTGAGAAGAAAGTTTTGTGCTATTATCTGTTTTCATTTTTACTAAGAGAGAGTCCTTTTTGTCTATGACTTGTACTCTGAGTAACATTTAGCCGTTCTTTTAGGATTATGGCACACAGTGTATTAACTGATGCTATTCTCTAATTATTTTGTTACAAAATCTTGTGTTATATTTTCATAGAAAAGAGAAGTTTTTTTTTTTTTTTTTTGAGACAGGGTTTCACTTTGTAGTTCAGCTTACTATGTAGCCCAGGCAAGCCTGGAACTCAGCAATCCTCCTGCCTCTGCCTCCCGAGTGCTGGGAATACAGGCGTGAGCCACCATGCCTGGCACAGTGGTATGTGGTATTGATTGCTGGTGGGTGTGAGTCACCACACCCAGCATTATATGTGGTTACCGGGATCGAACTTAGGACCAACCTTGCGCTTGCGAGGCAGGCGCTGGAACCACTGAGCTAAATCTCCGGCCTGAAGAGAGAAGTTCTTAATATTTTTTGCATTAGTATCTATTTGCACTACACTAACCATATTTTCATGTTTTATTTAGTTTTATAAGACTTTTCTATTAGAATTTACCTTTTGTGATTCACTCATTATTTTAAAGTTGTTTTATTTAAGTGCCTTATAAATTTTGATTCAGTAAATATAACAACAATGACTAATAAAATGACATCAGATACACCTTTCATATATTCTTACTAATCATGCAATTGCAAATATTTTTATATGTATCTTTTTGGATATATGCTCAGAAATGTTCCTAGGATTCCTACATAAAGGTAGAATCATTAGTTTGTGTAGCAGTTGAAATGGAAGGTCAAACTGATAGGCTTTGCAATCCACCTGCAGCGTTGAGGAGCACATTTGGGGTGGGTCTCTATGGTTCATGGGTGCATGGCCTTGGGCTCTGTGTCTAGCTCCTGGCCACTTCCTCTCTGGTGCTGTTTGCCTGCTCTGCTTCATGGTCATGATGAACTAGGCATCTTTGCTCTTTCATGTCCTTTCATCATGATGTTTTTGCCTTGGGGCCAAACATGATGGGTCACCATAAACTGTGAGCCAAATTAAATCTCTTTTGCTTTAACTCATGGGTGTTGGATAGAATATCAGCTGAGGGAAACTGTGACACTTGGGTGGAGCCAGCGCAAGCAAAAGACTATGTGTGTTCCAACAAGCAAGGCCAAAAGAGTGGAGTTATCCAGGCTTCTGGAACTCACATCATGCTAATATGTACCCCATAAGCTGGAGATAGAGCTGTAGGATTTAAGCTAAAGAACTCGCTGGATTTTGGTTTTATTTTAAACCAATTTTTTTATTCCCTCATTACTTTCTTTTAAATTAGGACTATTTACCCTATGCCATTCTGTGGTGGGATTAGTAATTTTTTAAATTGAAGATTCAGAGCTAAGGTTTTGCTACTTGGACTTTTGAAAACATGCTGGAACTGTTGAGACACTCAGGCAAGGATCACTGTGTTTCTAGTTTTATGTAAGATAGCTGTATTATGTTAGGCAGATTATTGCATTATTGTTTTTATTTTGAAATCAAGTATGGTTTAAGGAGCTGTGTTTGACAAGAGTTGACAAACATTAGGAGGTAGAAGTTAGGTGGAGCATTAACTTGATTGGCTTTGGGGTCAGGTTGGGGACTGACAGAACACACATTTGTGTGTCTTGGTGAATCTTAAGAGCATGGTCTGAAGATCTTATGTCCAGTCCTTTTCCACTTCCTTTCTGTCAAGGAGAGAATGATAGGAGGTAAAGTTGAGAAGGAATTGTAGGCCAGATCATCTAGTACCCAAAAGTTATTTTAAGTGTTTTAGTATTTATTGGTGAAATATGAATCTATTGAAGGATTTTAATCATAATTTTAACATGATCTGAGGCCTTGAGTGAAAGTGTGGACATGAGGTAGAAAAACAGAAAAGCATGAAATTTTGTTGTGGCTTAAATAAGTGTGCCTCAAAGGGCTATGAATTAAAGGATTGATTCCCAAACTGTGGTACTATTAGAATTTGTGGTACAGCCCAGTGAGAGGTCTAATGGTCGTCAGAACCATGTCCTTGAAAGGAACTGTAGGACCAAATCCTTTCTTTTTTCCCCCCTTAAAGAATGCTGACTATAATGCGAGTGGTTTTTCTATGTGCCATTTTCACAATGTGCTATACCTTGCTTTAGGGCCAACAGCAACAGAGTCAACCAATCAGAAACTAAAACCTCTCAAACCATGATATCTGCCCTTAGATGTCCTAATAAAGGCTAATTTATCCTAAGATCAAAGAATTTTTATTTAATTCAGAAGGCTCTCTGTCTAAATTTTTATCATTTCTAGCATTCACCAGACCACTGTCTTTGCCAAATAAGTATTAATGATTAGGCCTAAAAACTAACAGAAGAAAAATGAAACTACCAGCTCCATAATACAGTAAGTTGTTTGAAGAAATTAATTTTATCCTTCACAGTATAGAATTGTTAGTTGTTTATCTGAAATGCAAATTTACTTGCATATCTTTTATTTTTATTTGCTAAATCTCACAGTTTTATAGGAAATTAAAGAGGAACCCCCAAATTGCATAGAAGCAGTATATAATTTTAGAGTAGCACTTAGCTTGCCTGACTAGATCCAGTATGTAATTACTTCAAGTTTTTAACAACTGTGCTAGTCAGTCACAGATAGGAAAACAACACAAGTCAATTTGAGATTGTTTTTGTGCATATTTAGATAGAATGTTAGACAATTTTTGGTGTGTGATATATATTCTTCACTTAAAATGGGGATGTGTAAGCAAATAAAAACAAATTAGAAGAAAAGAGAGTTCCTGGTACTTGGTGAGAATCTTCTCTCATGACAATGATGAGAAAGTAAAGATTTTTTCCAATAGTCTGGGTCTAAATTCACTTGGAACATTATCTCAAGATAATTGTGACACTGATAAGTACAGTGCAGATGGGCATCTGTGAACGAAGAAGACAGAACTCCACAGCACACCAAATACCTGGAAAACAGACTCAGGAATTAGGACCAGAAAGCCACTTTATTAAAATAAGGGGAAAGAGCTGGATTTTTTTTTCAGTTACTCCCTGTTGTTACTGAAGCCCTAGTCTTTATTTCCTCTTTCTGTGCTCTGATAAGAAATGGTGGAGTATTTCAAAAGCACTGTTGACAAACACTGCTCCTGCTGCTAAGTTCTCAGCTTCTGAGAAATTTATTTTTCAAGCAGAAATTTAAAAAACCCCATTCCCATAAATAAACATAATTATATTCCAAAGAACAATTCCATACAACTTTAAAGCCCTCTTGGGAATTTGTTTAAACCAACTGGAAAAGTCACATAATGACTTAAATGTCCATGGGCTGAATATGCAAATGATGATTATTTCAGATTTGGTAAAATTCATCTACCTCTCAATAAAATTATTTGACCCTGACCTGAGTTTAACTCTCATTTCTGAAAGCCAAATCAATGTAAAGCAAAACAAGATAGAAACTTGTGCCAAAGTCATACATTTAATATTTTATTTAATATATAGATATGTCCATTTCTAAAATAATATATAAACTAAAATGAATAGAATTTTGACTTTAATATATTTTCTTTTTTTTTTTCTTTTTTTTCTTTTTGAGACAGGGTCTCGCTTTGTAGTTCAGGCTGGCCCTGAGCTCACTATGGTGCCCAGGCAAGCCTGGAACTCAGCAATCCTCCTGTCTCTGCCTCCCAAATGCTGGGATTACAGGCGTGAGCCACCACGCCCGGCACTGTGGTATGCGGTGTTTATTGTTGGTGGTCGTTTCTCCACGCCCAGCATTATATGTGGTCACTGGGGATCGAACTCAGGACCTTGCGCTTGCGAGGCAGGCGCTGGAACCACTGAGCTAACCCTCCGGCCCCCTTTAATATATTTTCTTACTAATATATTTAGAGGGCAGCTTGTCTGAAGTTGAATTCCAGTCCAGTTTCAATAACTAGTCATATTGATAGAAGATTAAGCTTTAGTTTTTGAGTTGCAGAATATGTTTCTGTCTCATAATATTGACATGAATTCTAGCTATAATAAATTCAATGTGATTTGCTATGGTGTTTGTATTTTTAAAGGTCTTACCTATTTATTTGGAAAGCATGACAGACTTAGGATAAATAAAAGTTGTGCATTTAATTATATTAATAAAAGCACATTATATATGAGGCATAAAACCCTACATAATGTAGTACAAATGAGTGAAGATTAAGGAACTTAGAATGTACTATCTGGGAAATGGAGATAGTAAGATTCAAGGACTGAGACACATCACCAAAGGCAATTCCAGAGGAGACAGTCTCGCCCAAGGGGAGGAAGCACAGTGAAGAAGGTCCTGAGCAGAACAGCCACAGCTCCTCAGCGGCATCTTTATACTGCTTTTGTCCTTGACCCCCAGGTCCATTCCTCTGTCCAGTGCAGTAGGATTCACTTCTTAGGTCACTGTGTCCACCTCTTTCTTCCCCCTTCCGTGGCCTGCCCTCTAGATAAGCCCTTCACCTCAGCCACGATGCTCCGAAGTGTCAAACCTGCCCCCACCGGGCTCTGTCCCTCCTTCCCATATGGCTCCTTATGGTGAAAACTACATCTCTCTCCATCGTGTTACAAAGTGAGAGCAAACTCTTCTGAAAAATTTAATTCTGGTCCCCCTAGCAGGACCACAAGCTCTTCCTCGGTTTGCCGTGTCCCATTGACCAGTGCCTGTATTCCATGCTAGTGATTGGGGTTCTTTATCATGGAAGCACTGTGAGCCTCTGTTTTGAACAGAAATCAGATGTCAAGGATTTTCCTGTCTTACTCATGTCATCCTCACAGTAACTCTGTGAGGTGGTTACCTTTGTTATCTCATTTACAGGCGGGGGAAAAAACCCCCACAACCAACAAAGCAAAAATAAGCAAAAAGCCAAAAAATTGAGACACAAAATTAGGAGCTTATCCACATTCTTGGAAGTAGAGGGGGCGCTGTTGGGATCTGTACCTCAGCAGATGGGCCCCAACCCTGTAAATTTACTCACTCTATTAACTCAAATTATGGTATAATCTGTACTATTTTGCCCGTTATTTTTTTCTTCCATATGACGATCCTTTCCTTCACCATTAGGACTTGTTTTTACCTAGTTTTCTCCTGTCCTTTCTGTGGGGCTGGGGGTTGAAACTATGGTCTTCTATATATGAGGTAATGTCTTAGCACTGAGCTCCACTCCAAGCCCAAGGACTGCTTTCCTTATTGGCCTCTTACTAATCATTTACATTTGGTTGCAAAATGCCATAACCTTTTCTTTTTTTTTTCCAAAATGAAACAAGTTTGTTTTCTGCAATAATTTCTGTAAATTACAAAGAGAAAATGCTAAACTACAGCATATACCTTTTCAGTATTTAACCAGAATACTTGTAATAAATACACATCCTAAAACAAGATAAAAGGCTACACTTTGTCAGGCATCCTACAAAAGTATTATACTCAAGTTTTATACTCTGCAGCATTCTGTGTGGGGGCACGAGGATGGTTGTTTTGAATTTTCTTAACTGCTGTGACAAAGAGTCCTTTCACATTTCTTTGGAGCATTTTTGACATTGCTTAGCTATAATTAAACAACTTAAGAAAAGAAACAACATCAAGCTTTAAAGCCATTTTTGTTTTGCCTACTCTGACAGGGCCCACATACTGCAGGGATCCCTGGCTCTGAGGGAACTTGGCTAAACTGGATGATAAGACATAACCTTTTCTTATGCCCATAGATAGCTTCCTTGTGTACTGCACAGAACTGTCCAGCAACACCTTAGTTCACCTTTTCTAGCTATTTAATATATCTTACTTATACAATTGTGATCCTTGAATTTACATACATTAAAACGTTATTAGTTTCTTGACTATGTCCTAACTTGTTTATAATTCATAAAACTGTAAATCTATTCTCTCAGTTATCCAGTTCTCTGCCACTGTAATAATTTCTGCTCAACATGAAATAAGACAAATTTTTTGACTAAAAGAAAACAACCTTTTAGTGTGGAGAGTTATTACCTTTGAAAATTATAACTCAGTGGGTTATTGCAATTGCCCAGGTAACAACATGGCAAAACCAGAAGGTAAACTTCACGTTGAGGGAGTAGGGGGAGGAAAAGACAAATCAAACCTTCTGGAAGATGTTGATGCACAGTGGAGGTTTAATAGTGATCTGAAAGGTAAAGAAATGACTAAATGTTCTACAGTGTGTCAAGCCACGCCCCTGCACAGAGTAGGAGCATTAGAAACCTACTCAGGTTGAAATGGCTCCACACAAATTCCTCTTTTTCATTCATCTATTCTGCTACCATGCAGACCTTGCAAGAATGACTTTGAAGCCATTGATCGGAAGAGATTTTGTAGAAATGAAAAGTTTCGGCTTTTTGTAAAGTTCTCCATCAAGCAGTTTTGTGGTTGCACATCATGTTTAATAGTTTGGCAAATATTATGGGCTTTGTAGCCTTTATTTTCTTTAAAAGCTTTCTCTTTTAGAGATTGGTAGATAACGACGTGACAGTACACCATGCAGAGTGAGCAGAACAGAACATTCAAGGATAAATCCTAACAAGCCAAGGGGATAAAAGAGTTTTTTTTTTAAAATCAACTTGCATTTCAGGTGGTTCGTCTGGGAAATAAAAGAATAGAAATGGCTTTTATTTAGTCCATTCAATGATTCAAATTACTGGAGAACAGTTGTGCAGTCCCAAGGCAGAACAGAACATCATCTTCTTATTTTTTAAAAAAATAATTTCTTATGCCATTGGTCTATTTCTATTGCCCGATGGAAGCCGGAGATGGATTCTTCCCCGGTGAGCAGAGGTCTGGGAGAGGTAGCTGCCACCCAGGCGACACAGGTCAATACCTGTGGAGTTACACAGCACAGTGAAAATAAGAGGCCAGGGTCAGCCATCGTGCATGAACATTAAAAATATTATAGAGATATGAGAGAACGTGTGATCCCTAAGACCTTTGCCCCAGAAAAAAAATACAATAGATATTTCATATCTAAATGCAGTTGTATATATTGTTTTATAATACTGGAGGGAAATTGAGTGTCTATAATATTAAATGTATGTATACAGTTTGTGCTTAAAATTTATTTAAATAACTTTTAAAACAAAGTATTAAAGAAAAAGAACAGTATTTTCCATGGCATATGCCCACACTTGTGCTTTAGTCATAACAACCTCATTTTCCAAAGGTTTATTTACATAAGTGCTTTCTCTGTAAATGTTACATTAGAAAAAAATATACACATTCACATAACCTTTTAAATCAGCAACTGCTGGCAAAATGAATGGAGGAGACCAAAGAAATGTGCCAAAAGTGGTTTTGAAATTCAGTTAGCCTTGATGCTGTTTATAAAATTCATTTTAACTTTGATGCCTGATTACATTGGGACACTTTTTCAAGGTTCCATCTGGTGCTGTAAGTGTAGTGGGGAATCTGCCGGAAAGGGAGTTTGGGAAGCGGGAGTGCACTGCCTCTGGGAGTCCTGGGCTTGGCTTTTCCTGTAGAGGTACTTATGAGTGATTAGGACCTGGTAAGCTTGACTTTCACCCTTTGTCTCGTGCACAGGAAGTGTGCTCTTTCAGAGGGGTTCGCCATGTCAGGAGCTTTTAGTGGATGTGAAGGAGAACAAAAGAATCTCCCCTTTCATGGTGAAAACTCTTAACCTCAGACAAACTACTGTTCACTTTCTAGATGCCTTATTTAAAGGAGCTGATGCAAGTGGCTAGTTGTTTTGATCTTGATGGTAGAAAGCCTCCCAGATAGTGCTAGAATGATAGTTAAAAACTTCTTAGTGGCCAAGAGAGACTTTTAATGAGTAATTCATATCATTTTCTGAAGTCACGAACTCACTTGTGTAATTCACACATCATATTTTTTCCAACTCATTTGGTAAATCTTTTCTTCGATTTAGCTTGCTACTGTGACCCAAATGTTATTACCAAAGGGCCAAACAAAAGTTTCTTCTACTTGCATTCTGCATTGTTTTTATAAATGCTTTACTTTAGAAATCTACATGTGCTTAAAACAGAGCTCAATAGCAGCAAAACTTACCTCAGTCACTTTTCATGTTGACTTTCTGAAGGTAATTAAAGAAAATTCTGCCTATATTATATCCTTTCTTTTTTTTTAACCCCCTGGGCTGAATCCTTCCCCTAGATTACACTACCATCTGTTTCCATTTGTTTGGTATTTGGCTACAATTGTTTCACAGGGTATATTTTGAATAATAATTAATAGAAGTAAATCAAACCTTTCAGAAAAATAATTCTCATATGTGGAATAGCAAAACCAGATGAAAATATGTCTGAAAATATCCAGTTAATTTTAAAGTTAAGAAGTAAGGATTTTGCCTTGTGGCCTTTATCAAGGTCAACAGGACTCATGTGGGCAAGTCTTGGCAAAGTTCTCTAAACTTTCTATCCCCTAAAAATATGGGAGGAAACTGGACCTGGGTTAAAAAAAATGTCAGGAAAACACAGGGGCATTAAAGAAGCAAACCTCAGAAACTCAAATTTTGCAAAGCTAGAATAACATGGTGTATTGAATCAGTCAGTATTTTTGGCAGTATACAGGAGGTAAAATTTTATACTCCAGAGCAACCATGACTAATTCTTCTACCTGCTGCTCCCTGGGTTTCTATATTTTTTTGTTGGTATTTTGTTTCCTTGGCTCTGCTAACTACAGTCTTCCCCTCTTGGGAAAGAGTGAGGAGGAGTCCAATTTTTAATTTTTCAATATGGTCTAAAAATCTCATCTGCATGCTGATCTCACTTTGGAATCAATGGAGTCCCAGCCCCCTGAAGAACTATTTAACTAAATGAGAAGCAGCTTGTAGGAATATGAAAGGGAAACTATTTTTTTTATCATGTTAACATACATTTTAAATTTAATGTAAAACATGATGGACAATAAAGGCAAAATTGTTTGAGAAAGACCATAGTACAAAGAAGCTTATTATGTCAAGAACTTATTTAGTTCCTTGTCACAAACACCTCAATTAGACAAAACGGGTAATAAGAAGAAGCAAATGTTCATGCTATTCAGTGTTTAATTGCTTAGATCCAGCATAAGTCAATTTACATGAACTCCTGGTGGATAAAAGTAATAGAAAAAGACCTGTAATTTTGCCTATAATGAGAGAGGATATGTTTCAGAATCATGACTAGTACATCTTACTACATGGTATTATAGAAGGTTATATGATTGATGTCTTGCAGAAGGATGATCATTTGTGGTAGTTAGAAACCTGGCCATCCCCAAGAATGTCCCCTCTGTAGACTTGTCTAGTGTAGTTGCTCTTTCTCTAGGGAGTGTAGCTTAGGTATGTCTTTAAAGTTGGAACAAAAATTTTTCAGTGTAAAACTAGAGGTATTTGCTACCTTGTCTGTATCCTTCTTTTGGTCCTTGACATTAATGGAAAGTCACACAAATACCAAAGTTCAAATGTCATTTATATTGAGGCATTTGTTGAGCACTTCAGTTCCTACCTCATTGTCTTCCTTATTGTCCCATCTATTATTCTGTGTGACTGCAGGATAAATATCCCCCCAAATATCCTAAGTCTGCTTAGGTTTCTCTAGGAGGTGACCTCGAGGCTATATCCTGAACTTACTCTCCCCTGAAATTGAGCTTCCACGTAGGAGAAGCAGAAAATTTAAACTCTGTTGCCTCCTGTTTTGAATTGTGCATCATTTCTTTCCAGACGGCCCTGCACAGCTGTTTTATTTTGTTGAAACTTTCAGTCCCTGACAGCCAACTGTTTTTTCTAATCACATAGCTTATCACTTCAAGGCTCCTTGGGCTAATAGCCTCAAACCCCTTTTCCTTTCACCTTTCAGTGACCTTCTGGATAATTCCTTGCAAATTTAAAAATACAAAAATTTGCCTTCCATTTTCCTGCTCTTGTTACAATGCGAGACAATAGGAACTTCAACAGTTGTTCTGTCATTTGTTTTAACAGTTGTCTTGATTGTTCCATTTGCACATGAAGCACCTGACTGTGCTCTCCCTGCACTACTGTCTCCTGTAACCCTGACTTTTGAGGAGAGGAGGGTAGGAAACAGTGGCTACATTTGTATACTTTTCCTGCATCTGCTTCTGCATCTAGAGTCCTTGGCTCCTCATTCTCTTAGCAAACCGAGACTAATTCCAAATCTGAATTTAAAGCCTGTCTTTTCCAAGATTTTCCATAATATTAATTCATTAATCCTGGTTTAGGTTTTGTCCCTTGAATTTCTTCCTATCTGCCCTTCTCCAGGGGCATTAAAACCCACATAAAAACAAAGAAATCAACACCATATCTTCACATGACACATGGACTTACATGTTGTCCATTTATCTTTATTAGTCTTAACTTGGTCATTGAACTTGAAGTGCATAGATATTGAGTATTTTGTCTAATGTCATTTATTGTCATAGAGAATCAACCCATTTTGAGTCTTTAGATATGTTCTATTTTGCTTTATGAATTACCTTTGCACATGTAAATTTTAACATTAAAAGATTTTCCCTGTGCTCATTGTCTCTATTACAACTTTTAATCCAATGCTTTATAAATAAATAGTAAGTATTCTATAAATTTTCTGATGAAGTAGTACATGAAAATTCTATTTGGATACTGCTGTCCTTTAATGAAATCATGAGATTAGCTGCCTCTGTTCTGAAGTATTATTTTTCCATTCAGTTTACAATTATGTACAAGTATAATTGGTAGACACAAAGACTAAAGGGATACAACATATATCTTACATGGCTTTCATTCATACTATGGGCAAAACATCTGATATTTAAACTCAGAAAAGAATATTCTCTTTATCATGCTTGCTTTTCAAAATTTTCTGAATTATCAATACACATTTATTGTTAGTACATGAGCTAGCCATTCTACAGTGTGAAAATTCTATGTTGGACTTTGAGTTTCAACCAGGCTACTATAATCACAATGATTTGTGGCTTTCAACAGTATTTGTACAAGGTCAACTTATGCCAACTACACTGTGGTGCCCTGACAGAAGCATAACAGGAACTCCTTTTTACAGCCACCCAATGGCAGTTGGCAGAATCTTTTCACCATTTAAAAGAGCAATGGTTTATATCGCTGGGCTGTGAAACTGTACTGCTGACACTTAAGGACCTTCTTGATTGCTAAGAGAATTCCCTGGAGCCCTCCAAATGCTTGAAATTATACATAAAGAAAGAAATATCTGAAGTTCTAAGAGTATATTATCGACTGCTCCTGGAGAAGTGCTTTCAGTGGTTATAAAACTACTAGGTTATGCAGATAAACTAATTTTATTTGAAGAAACCCCTTATGTATCAAAGTATCTAAAAGGAGAGAGAAAAAGCACCATGCATTTTAAAATTTTCTCTTCCATTAAGAATAAATATTTATTAAGTACATTAAAACCTTTTCCCAAATGATATGGTATATATAGTTTTGACATTATAATTTGTGGATATCACTTTTTAGTCATATTATGAGTGTTGGTTTTTGGCAAAAATCACCTTATAGTAACATTATCCTCACCTGAAGTATAATGGTTCAAAATTAGTTTTCCTTTGCCATCTTTTTTGCTATGTCTGATATTATAGCTACTAAATACCCTGTTATGTCTAACTGGATGATTTTTTAATAAGTTCTTTTGGCTTGAAAGCATGCATCTCTATGTGTTTTAAAGCATAGATTATATCAAATGATTTAATCAACACTTTAAAAAATCCTTGGTCATCCTAAGAGAAATACTTTAACACCAATATAGTAACAATGTTCTGATGGACAATTGGTACATGTGTTATTAATGGAGTAATGTTCAGGGGCATTTCCTGTCATAAGAGAAAGTAAAGAGAAAAAGAAACAGATCAGCATGAACGTGTTTGGGTATTATAACCACCACGTGCAGTTTGAATCAATTTGCTAATTGCCGAATATGACATACAGTATAATATGGGAAATGCTGGCAATCCCAACCATAAAACTCATGTCATTAAGCCATCATACGCAGAACATGGTGCATCTTTGTCCTATTAACGCTGGTGATTAGAGGCCCCTTGTTCCTTTCATGGCAATTAGCATATATTTCCAATTGCACTCGTCAGATCATCCGTATTCCTTCACATTCTGTAGCGTCAGCTCAGGAGATGTATTAATAAGGAATCATTAAACGGGAGGTGACAGGAAGATCAGGAAATTCAACAAAAGTTACTCTTTTGTTATCAGTTTGGGAAAACTGATGAAGGTATTGGGAACAACCGGCCAGATGGTGAAGTATTTTGTAGAAGAGAAAATTAGAGTGAGGCTGTTTTATATACTCAGTAATACTTACTAAAAAGCTAGAAATAAAATTACAGTAAGGTCACATTTAATTTGAGAGATATTTGCCCATTTTAGGGTATTTTTATTTGAACTTGACCCTTTCTGTGCTGGTAGAATGGTAAGAGGAGATACGGTTTCACATGTGATCATTGCAATTTGAATTAGATTAATAGCTTGTTCCATCAGGCCTGACCAGAGCCAGAGAATTTGACAGTATGATATAATTTTTAAACTCTTCACTAGAGATCATATAGCAGATGTGGAATGATACATCTTACGATAGTGACCTTTGTGCTGGAGTTTCGTGTGGAAGTCCCTAGCTGTCTGGTAGGTTCTGAGGCCCCTCTTCCTTCTGACAATTCTATGAGTACTATTTGAAATTTCTTCATTTCATAATAAACAGGTCCGTTTTGTAATGAATAGGTCCATTTCGAGAAAAATCCCTCTTACCCAAAACCTCTTGTCTCTGGCCAATTATATTTCACAGGATTCCTTTTCAAAGAGGGGTGTCGGGGCAATCATTGTAAATACACACATTGTCAAGGAAAGGGGTTCGATGTGGCAGAACAAGTAAACGTAACTCCAAAGACTTTGGTAAAATTTAACTGATATTGATCTGAGTCAAGACATTTTTATTTGTATTTGCTTCTAATTCAGACAACTGAATCTTTCCTAGAGTGTGTGGCCCTCCTTCCACCATCTAAACACCCTTTGGGTCTGATATTTTCTAAGTTCTTGCAGGATTTATTGGTAAGAGAGGGAACTGAATTGATGGACACAGTTACATGGAAGTGTAAAGTGTTTTGTTGTTATTCTTCCCAAAATTATAGTTAAATACATACTTAAAAAGTCCTAGACGGAAGATTAGCTAAAAGAATAAATACATTCTATTAACAGAAGAACTCTCTAGACAGGAGGAGTCAGTTATTTTATTTCAGCATACAGTTAACATTCCCGTGCTTGTGTTTCTGCTTCCTATCTTTTGAAGTATCACTTATCACTTATTTATAGTTATTGATATTTTAAACACTGAGACACAAACAAGAGTTTGAGACAATTGTCACATCATTATTTCTTCTGAGTGTTCACTTTACTAATCTCTCTACCATAATGAATTTTTCTCCTTTCAAGTTATGTTCTTTCTTCCTCACAATCCAAATAGAAACATGTTTCTTCTAGCTTATCAGCAATTTCTTCACCATATCTGGTTAGACATGTAGTAAATGATCCTTAGTGGAAAAACTGCTAAGAGGCATGGATGATCATTTGAAAACAGAAGTCTAACTAAAAGTGCTAAGGACAAGACTAAGACTATAGGTTATCAATCAAGGTTAATAATGTCAATCATGTACCTGGCTATTATTGGATAGTTATCATTATTGATATTATTGGCAACCCATTTGGGACACCTCCTCTATCTTGCAGGACAATTCTTATCCCCTGTTCCTATTCCCCCCAAATTATTCTTACTGTTAAAGAAAATAAAGACCAAAATAAAACAAAAGTCTATGTTGTTCTCTCTGAGCAGAGTCCAGTCCAGCTCTGTGGCATTTAAAAATAGCACTGACTTACTAGGCTCAAGAGAAATGAATAGAACACAACATAATACATTTTGACTATAACAAAGACATTGTTTTTGTTGGCTATTGATGGCATTCTAGAATACCCTGGCCCTGACATGGATGCTGACATTAGAGAAAGCCAGCAAGGCTGGGAGGGAGGGAGGGAGATTACTTTTACCTTGCTATTGATAAATAGTGATCCATAAAGGAAAATAAAACTATAATTCTCACACAGTTATAGAAAATAAAACTTATTAAATAATTTGTTTAACTTACTAAGAAAGTTGTTAGAAGTTATTAAAAGGAGAAGTTAAGGAAACACAAATTCCTTGATTCTTTCTGCTAGTTCTTGTGCTATAGAGGTTTTATTCATAAAGTCTCTGCCTAAGCCAATGTCTCCAAGAGTTTTACCTAGCCTGTTTTCCAGCAGGCTTATTGTTTCTGTTTTAATGTTTAAGTCTCATATCCATTGTGAATTTAGTTTTGTGCATGGTGAAAGAGATAAGTGTGGCTTTAGTTTTTGGCAGGTTAAAGCCCAGTTTTTCCAGTACCATTTGTTAAAGAGGCTGTCTCAATGCCACTGGTCATTCGAGAGATGCAAATGAAAACAACACAGATTTCATCTCATTCCACAAAGAATGGCCGTGGTTACAAAATCAGCCAACAATAAATACTGGCATGGCTGTGGGGAGAAAGGAACCCTTCTCCACTGTTGGTGGGATTAGGGACTTGTGCAACCATTGTGGAGATCTGTGTGGAGATTTCTCAGAAAACTAGGACTAGGGGTCTCATTTGACCCTGCTATCTCCCTGCTAGGAATATACCCAAAAGAATTTAAAAAACCACATTGGAAAGGCAGATGTACACCCTTGTTCATAGCAGCTCAGTTCATGATAGCTCAGTCTTGGAAACAACCCAAATGCTCATCAACTGGAGAGTGGATAAAGATGTGGTTTTTTAATAAAATGGAGTATTATTCTGCCATAAAGAATGACAAGATCAATTCATTTATGTGCAAATGGATACACCTGGAGGATACACAAATAAGTGAAATAAATAGATCACAGATAGGCAAATACCGGATCTTTTCTTTGATATGAGCACCTGCAGATGCAAATGAGCTCTAGAAAGTATGACAGTTTTTGTAGAATGGGAAATTTCCATAGGAAATTTGGTGTGGGAATGTAATGAGGGGAAGGAATAAATATGATTCTGATAGAAAATAAAAGAGCATATGTATAGGGGGTGGGTAGGTATGGGTGGGTAGGGATATGGGTAAAAATGAGAATTAACTTGTGTCATATACTGGTACAGATTCCCCAATATTATATGTGATTGTGAGATGTATATAAATTGTACCAATAAAGGATTCAATTAAAAGAAACACAAATTCACTGGGAGTTATGAGAAGTTGAAATGAATGCCCCAAATGGCAGAAAAACCGTCTTTCTCAAGGAGGATAAGAGCCTGTGTCTGTTCTGAATTTATTTGGATGTCAGAAGACAGGAATTTTGTGAAATAGCTGACAGAGAATTTGAATCAGACAACAAAGGAAGGCGTATTATAGACAACGCATAGTTTTCTGTTGAAGAACAAAGATTTCTCTATGCTGTCTAGACGTCATGAGATGAGTAACCTGTCCCGGGGCTGTGCTCCCCACTCTGATCATTCTAATGGCAGTGGAACAATAGCGGCTCAGCTGAAAGTCTAGGGAAACATTCTGGAACTGAATTTAGCACTTTGGCAGGTGTGTTGCACGCATTGATTATTCTGGGAAACTGTTGCAGTGACTCCTGTGCTTGCTTCCTCATAGCGATAGTGTGGCTTGGGCATCTATAGAATATTCTGTGCAGCCAAAGAGCAGTGGATGACCATGGTTAGGTAACCAGGGACAAACAGTGATGGTGACAATAACAGCAGCAGTACCAACACAAAAACTAAATTCCTGCATTGGACAACTACTCTACCTCTTACTTTAGACTGTCGTATCTTTCCAGCTCACTGATTTGAGTTCTTTCACTGCCTTTGGTCAACTTTATAAAACTACAAGTTTTAGATAATATTAGTAATGAGAAACACTACTTGCCAGTGAAGGTGCACCTAAAATGTGTCTGGTGAGATTCAATTGGTTACTCTTTCTCCTTCCTGCGTCCTCTCAAGGAAAAAGTAAAATTTAGAGTTATTTATAAATTTATTTCAAGATGCATGTAAACCATATAGATTTTTGCTTTTTTAACTTCTCCTTTGAACTGGTTAGAACATCTTATCTTTTACTTCATTTTATTAGATACTTAATTTTTTTTGAAATCTGCTTATCTGATATTGCTGTGTTAAACATGTAGGTATTTAAAAATCTGTCATGAACCATCCAAAAACATCTGTAAGAATTGTTGATAACCCATTCTGACTGGTTCTTATAACAAAAGTAAGAACACACTGAAACAAATGTGTATGAAACAAATCAAATCTAATTTAACTACTTTTAATTTGGTTTAATTTCTTAAATGAATATTCTCTAGCCTTAGGACTATAAACCAAGTATTTGGGTAACAGAGCATTTATTAGGTGAAAAGCATTATATATTTATTATTATACTTGGTAAAATAACTTGTCTGTATCATATACTTGATATTTTATGTGAAGAAAAAAGACATTTACCTATTTCAAAATCAGTATGCAGTAGTTCAAATCAAATCACTATTCTTTTGGAGGTTTTAGAGGGACTTTAAATATCAGACAACAAATGTTCAGGTTAGAGATCCTAAATGTAATTCTTTGAAATTTTTTTGCACAATTATTTTATAATTACTCAATACTTTTCAGATTTGTATATAACTAGAAATAAATTACCAATATTTCTTCTGCATATGTTCAAGGAGCATTGTGTCTTTTTAGTGGCACTGGGAATTGAACTCAGAGTCTCAGCATACATTAGGAAAGTGTTTTATCATTCCGGCAATATCGTCTCAGAGAAAGGAAAAATAAATTTTAACCTGTAGTTTTACTTAGATATGCATGTTTTTCAGCTGCTTAGGTGATGTCTCTTAGCCACTGTGAGCACCAAAGATTTATTTTTATTTAAAAGAAAATAATTACCAATGAAAAACATGGTGACATAGAGAAAGTGATTTACTTAGCTATTAAATTTAAGAAGACCACATAGGAAGGCATCTAAATTGAGATAGTTCCATGCTCAATAGCAAGTGTTTGGAAATCATTTTTGGAAGTGCTTATATTCACAATTACATTGAGAAAATATAAATAAGTAGCTTTTAAAGACCTAAGACACTCAGCATTTTCTTATGACTTTTCTTAGGGGAACATATACTTTTTATTAATTTGGATTGATAATGACATTTGTGTCTATGTATGAAGGACAGCGTGGCATTTTGATTCATGTATACATTGGCTAAGGATCAAGTCCAAGTAGTTAGCGTATCTATCACATTAAACTCTCCTCACTTATTTTTTTTTTGAGACAGGGTCTTGCTTTGTAGTTAAGGCTGGCTCTGAGCTCACTGTGTAGCCCAGGCAAGCCTCAAATTCATCAATCCTCCTGTCTCTGCTTCCCGAGTGCTGGGATTACAGGCATGAGCCACCATGCCCGGCTAAACTTTCCTCACTTCTTTATGATGAATATATTCAAGATCTTCTCTTCTGTTTGGAGATGCATAATGTGATATTGGTAATTACATTCACCCCAGTGTGGCACAGAGCACCAGGACTTGGGTCTTCTATCAGGCTCTGACATTGAACCTATGGACGAGTCTCTCCTCTTTTGCTGTCCCTCCTACTCTGTTCAGTCTTGGCAGTCCCTAGTCCATATCAACTTCTGTGTGAGATCATGTTTCTAGAGTCCATGATGTGTGGGAGCAGGTGGCCTTTCTGGCTTATTTCACTTAACATATGTCTTTCAGGCCCATCTGCATTTGTCACAAATGGCAGGATTTCTTGCTTTTTTTTTTGTATGTGAATAAGTAGTCCATGGAATAAATGTACTATATTTAAAAAAATCTACTTCTTGAAGAATGTTTAGTTTGATTCCACATTATCGCCACTGTTAATATTGATGCAATAAACATGGGAGTGTGTGCCTTCCACGTGCTCATTTCATTCCCTTTGGATAAATAGCCAGTAAATGGGATTACTGATGGTATCATAGCTCTCTTTCAGTTTCTGAGGGTCCTTCCACACTGTTTGCTAGTACAATTACACTAGCTTCCATGCCTGCCTATGGTGTATGACTTACCTGTTCTCTGAATCGTGTCCAGCATTTGTTAATTTTTGTCTTTTTGAGAGTAGCCACTCTAACCAGGGAGAGGGAAGCACACGCTTTTGCAGTATCAATTGTTCTTGTGGCTCGAAATCGAAGAGATCACATCTGAGTTCACTTGGACTCCTAAAACAAATTTCTTGGGAGATTCAAGGTCCAAAATTTATTTTGTCACAGTTCTGCAAGTGGGTAAATCCAAGATCAGGGCTGGCAAATTTAATTTCTGGTGAGAGGCCTTTTCCTGGCTGGTCATGTGTCCGCACATAGCCTTTCTCTCAGGGAAGTGGAGAGAAAGCCACGCACAGGGTCTCTAGTGTTTCTTCTCAGAAAGACCCAAATCCCGTCAGATCAAATCAATACTCTTGTGGTCTCATTTATCAGTGGATTTCACTAGAAACACAAACACAACTGGCAGTTAGCATCTCAACTTATTTTTCAGGAATGCAAACATTCAGTACATAGTAGGGTATATAGTTCAGCTCTGTTATCATATTTTGGATCTGTTGTGATATGTTAGAGAATGAATTATTCAATATGACTAACATATGTATGCTAGCACACTGACCTTGTACAGAAATCATATCCAACCACACAAAAACATCTTAAGTGCAAATATGACATTTTTATATTCTGTTAATGAAATATATTTCTACAGTGCAGTGCCACTGTGAATCCAGCTTTTTATTCTGTTTGGAATTGTACCTCCTGAGTAAAAGGGTGATATTCACTTATATTAAAGCTTTTAAAAAATGTATATACATTGTTATTTTCTCAATTTTGCCCCCAAATCATTTGAAGAATACTGTTAGCAAATTAGCATGGGATTTTGGTAATACAGCAGATTTTATTATAACAAGGAAGAACTTAATGAAGAATGTAGTCTCATTAGACAACTGTCAAGAGACTGTGACTCCTTTCTCTGAAAGATATGCCACTCTGAACCTGCAGAGATGCCTCATAGTATAGACTATCTATGAGGCTGTATGAGTGCCAGAGTGAAACTATATGATGTATTTTTATGGAGATTACATTTTAAACTTCTCTCCAAGGTTTATATGCAGATCCACTGAATTTGCATATCACAGAATTCTACACACACCAGCGTCTCCTGGATTACTAGTTTTAACTGGTCATAATGCTAAATTCAACAACTTCTCACAAGACTTTCTCCCCCAACTTCTTTTTTATTTTGCACTAAAACTTACACTAAAGCATAAATGAGAAAAAGAAACAAACCCTTGACCCCGATGACAAGAGATATAGTTGATTATTGCTGGACATCGCTTTTTATTTTTAGCAAAACTAAGATTGAAGTGGGTAGGGAGGAAAGGAGTAGGGGTTCAGAAAAGGAATTGGGGTGTGTTACATATATGTACCAGTTCCGCCTAAGGAATGTAAACATTATGTACCAATACATATCCAACAAAACAAAAGGAGGTTGATAAAGAGAGGAGTGTATGGGGGAAAGAAGGACAGGCATTATAAAAAGAGTTAACCTGTGTTCTGTACATGTACCAGTGCCCCATAAGGAATGTAGCTACTATGTACTGCAAACATGGACTAGTAAAATACAATTTTAAAACATTAAAAAAATAAAAAAATGAGTTTTTCACTTCTATACTTTCTGTACACAATGTGTGTGTGTGTGTGTGTGTGTGTGTGTGTGTGTATGTGTGTGTGTGTTTCAATACTGAGAATTGTGCTCAGGACTTTTGCATGAAGCTACATGCCGTTCCCTATTTGTTTTGTGAGACAAGTTCTCCCTAAGTTACTAAATTGCCTGAGCTGGGCTTGAATTTTCTATTCTCCTGCCTCAGCCTTCCTGAGTGTGGGAATTACAGGTGTGTGTCAACATATCTGGCTCTAACTTCATGTCTTTAAACAGTTCCCTTCCAATGTCTGACAAGTGCCTGTGGGTATCATACATTGCTATGCTCTGTGCTGCTTTCTATTTCTTTTTGTTGAAGCGAAGATTAAATACTGTGTACAGTCTGTGTCTTAAAGAGAAGAATCTCATAAACAGGTTGCCAGTGGCTCAAAATGCCACATTCTCATTCAGGGTTTTAAAAACATTTCAGGAGCTTCTGTTCCTCAGAAATTGATGGTTCGGGCTATTTTCCTAGTCACTGTGCTGACTTTAGAAAATGCTCTCGTGAGGTCTTCTGAAAAATTGTATGGTCTCCGTTGCCTTTTGGCAGGCTTCCTATGCCACTTCTATTATTAGGACAATTGACAAAGGGAACACATAAATTGCCCCATCTGCAGATCCTATTACAGGGACATTCCTATGCAAATGTTATTTATTGGTAGCTGATCACTAAGAATCAGAAGAAAAATAGTTGGTGGAGACCCAGCTAGTCTAATGTTTGTAATTATCATACTCAGCCACATAAATCACAGTTATATGCAAGCAGGGACCCATGAACGCAATTTCCAGTTACATCATTAAAATTCAGAAGGCAGATTTTTAGAAACGACAGACATGAATTTAAATTCCAGCTGCACCACATGTGAACTTAACCTTGGGAAAGTTAACCTACCTGAACTTCTATTTCTTCATTGGAAATTGATAAAATTAGAGACTATGTACATGATCATCTAGTAGAGCCCCTTACAAATCAGAAGTTTAAGTGTTAGCATTATTGAATTTTAAAAATCATATATATGGAGTTACACATATAGAAGACCTTGATCTTTATAAAGATAATTATTATGAAAGTACAGTTTCTAGTTACATATATTTTTGTGGGAAATACGAATATTTTATTTTTTATGAGAGAAATTTGAAACTTGAGTTTCAATACATTTGTATTTATAAAAAATAATACTATGTCTATTGTGAAAGCTGAGTGCAAGAAGACAAGAGTAGGAACCAGTAAAAGACTAATTTGGAAAGTTTTTACTCAAAGATGAGAAATAGGACAGGAAATAGGGAGTATGGAGCGTATCTCAAAAGGTATCTCCCCAAATTTTGGCTGAAGCATTTATTTGGCTTTGCTGTTATTTACCAAGAAGTAAAATAAGAGAATGAAATTAGGTTTGGGAATAATGTGAATTCAGAATTTGTAAAATAGATGCATAATTGGTGTATAATAAAATCTAAAAATTTTAAGTGCTTAGTTTGATGTGTTTTGATTATTGTGTGCACAGGTGTTATTTTAACCGAAAAGAATATGAGGAAAAATTTTGCATATTTATAGAATTTTGACATGTATGTATGTATATATGTATGCATGTGTTTGTGGATAGATTTATGATTGTTATATCTTCTTGAATGTTTTTATCTCATATGACTAGTTTGCCTTGAAGTCTGCTTTGTCACTTATGAGCATAGCTAGTGTTGCTTGCTTTTGAGTTTCATTGTGTGGACTGTTTCCACCCTTTCAGTTTCAGTCTGTGCATGTCTTGCAAGCAGCAAAAGGTTTTATCACTTAACCTCATTTTGCAGCCTGTGTCTTTTAACTGAAGAATGAATACCACTTAGATTAAACATTATTATAGAGAGATACATACTCATTCCCATCATTTTGTTGTTTTTCTAACTTTTGATGATTTCCTAGGAAGAAGTTTTATTATTGATGAATGTTCTTCTCATTACTGATCTAGTCAGATTTTTCTACTGCTTCTTGATTAAATCTGTAGGTTTCATATTTCTAGGCATTACTCCTATTTCTAGGCATTTATTTGCTTCCTCTAGAGTATCCAGGTTTTTTGCTGTGCAATTATTTTGTCTCTGTTGATGCTCTGTGATACTAGTTGTAAAATTTCTTGTTTTTCATTTATAATTTGAGTCTTTTTTTCTTAATTAATCTAGCTAACCTCTGTCAATTTTTAAACCAAAATTTAGTTTAATTGATATTTTCTACTATTTTTAGTCTCCATTTCACCTATTTTTACCCAAATATTTATTATTTTCTTTCTTTTCCAGATTATGGACTTTGTTTATATATTTTGTAGTTTCACGAGTTTTAATGTTAGCTCGCCCATTTGAGATCTTTCTTCTTTTCTGATATAGGCATTTATTGTTATAAACTTCTCTCTAAGAGCTACTTTTTGCATCCTTCATGTTTTCATGTATAATATTTACATTTTCATTTGGTTCAAGAAATCTGCACCATTTGCTTTTATTCTTTTTTTTTTTTTTTCTTAAGACAAGGTCTCCCTTTGTAGTTCCAGCTGGCCCTGAACTCACTATGTAGCCCAGCCAAGACTCGAACTCACACCAGTCCTCCTGCCTCTGCCTCCTGAGTTCTGGTATTACAGACATGAACCACCATGCCTGGCATTGTGGTATGTGGTTACCAGGGATTGAACTCAAAACCTTGTGCTTGCCAGGAAGATGCCAGAACAGCTGAGCTAAATCCCCAGCCCTACTTTTATTCTTTTATTTATCATGGTTGCTCAGGAATATGTTTTGTAATTTTTATGTATTTGTGAAATTTCCCCAAATTGTCATTTTAGAGATTTCATGTTTCATTCCATCATGGCTAGAGAATATTCTTGATGTGGTTTCAGCCATCTTATATTTGTTAAGACTTGTTTTGTATCCTACCTTGTAATCTATTCTGAACAATGCTCCATGCATGTTTGCTCCTATTGGATGAAATAGTGTGCTCCTATTGGATGAAATTGTTTGAGTTGATGGCTGAGCCAACTGGCTCTCCATTGCTAGATCCACCAAATTTGACCCAGTTGGTCTACAGGAAGCAGGGGATGCCTGCTTCTCACAGACTGTACAATAGTACAATCAATCTTCAATATTCACGGAATCTGTGTTTGAAAGTTTACCTTTGCAAATATAAATATATTTTAAATTTCCAAATCAATGCTCATAAAACATATGTGACTATCTATAGATATGCACAGAGCACTGAAAAACTGCTGACTTAACATGCATGCTCCTAATTAAGGACAAGCAGTGTGATGCCCTTTCTATCTTGTATCAGTCAATACACTGAGAACAAGCATCCTCTGAGTGGTCTATTCATCATCACATTTTCCACGTTCTTCTATTTTTTTTTTTGAGACAGGGTCTTGCTTTGTAGTTCAGGCTGGCCCTGAGCTCACTATGTAGCCTAGGCAAGCCTGGAACTCAGCAATCCTCCTGCCTCTGCCTCCGAGTGCTGGGATTACAGGCGTGAGCCACCACGCCCGGCACTGTGGTATGTGGTATTGATTGTTGGTGGGCGTGAGTCTCCACGCCCAGCATTGTATATGGTTTCTGGGGATTGAGTTTAGGACCTTGTGCTTGCGAGGCAGGCGCCGGAACCACTGAGCTAATCCTCTGGCCCAACGTTCTTCTATTTTTATTGGTAATTTCAATGTTTAAAATGGTCAACAAACATAGTCTTGAAGCACTGTCCATTGTTTCTAAGTATAGGATGGCTGTGATGTGTCTATAGAGGATATATATGCTATGTTAAATTTAATTCGGTCATGGCTTGTCCATGAATTTATTGTTAATCAATTAACAGTATACATGTCCAGGGTGCTAGACATGGAACTATGGGATTAATGTTTGTTCTGCTGGAGTTGGTTATTGCTTTGTCCCTTCTTCCTATCTCTCTTTTTCTACCTTTTGGAAGGGGAATACTTATGCCACTGTATGTGGACATGTTTAACTTTCTTTTCATTTTCTATAGGGGCACTCAGCTAAGACTTTGCCTTAAATCACAGAGCAGACTTCAGACTTGAATTTTTCAGTAAGGGTGAAAATTTTGAGAATTTGGCAACTCTTAGCGATAGACCAAATGCATTTTTCATGAAAAGATTCACATGGCATTTTGGTGGCCAGGAAAGAATGTTAAAGCTTGTAACTAGATGTCTCCCTCAAACCTCATATACTCATAGGTAGGGCTTTTGGGAAGTTACTAGGTCATGGGTGTGAGATGCTCATCTTTAGCTTAGTTCACTAATTGGTTTATATCTGAGAATAATGTTGGAGGAGGTAGGCCATTGTGGATGTAGACTGGAATGGTATATAAACCTCCTCCTCCTCCTCCTCCTCCTCCTGTTATCTCTCTCTGCTTCTTCTCTGCCATGCCTTGAGCTCTTTCTTCTCTGCCATTCCCTTCTATGCTACCTGGGTTTGGAGCAGGCTGACTATGGACTGAAATCTTGATGAACCATAAGCTAAAATAAACCTTTCTTTTTAAGTTGTGCTTATCAGGTACTATGTCTGAGCAATGAGATAGTAACTAAGTTGCTTGGTCCCATCTACAACTGTCCTACTTTGCTTTTAGGATCTCTTGATAGTGAGTGTGTTGATAAACAATATATTGTTCTGTGGAGTAATGCTGTAAAGAACTCATTTTAAAAGATCAACAAAACAATGTAACATTGGCTATGTGGAAAACAAATATCTAGAGAGTCAAAGAGCTCTGTGTTTAGTTTGTGTCCTCCATGGTTACTCTATTCTTGCAATAAGACATGTTAAAACTTGTAGTGATTATTATGTAAGCTACAGAAGAAAATTTCATCATGCTAATTAGCACACAGGTGTGAGGGAAGCCATTAGTAGAAGATTAAATTGCTGGCTTCTTATTGGAACAACACATATAGTTTGTTAAAAGGTTTCAGATTGTGGAGTAAAAATAGGAAACAGCTGAATAGGTCACAGACATCCTGCTGGGTCAGATGAATAGCAACTGCAGAACCATTCTGAGATGCGAAAGCAGCATTTTAGCCTCACTAACAGGACGGTAAGTCTCACCTCCTTGCAGTTCTAGCCCTTGTCTTATTGCCAGATCAGCTGTTGTTACTTTTATTGGAAGCAAAATTGGAGTTAGCTGTGTTGACACAGAAAACCATCTAGGAAGTTCACGTGGGCCACTCTTGGGAATGGCACCTTAAGGAGTTTAAGAATAACTGTTATGTCATTCAGTTGTGAGATAGAAATGTCAATACTTTTAAATACCTTTAATTACCTATTTAAAATATCTTACGAGAAGAATTAAGCATTTATTGGACACTTATAAACCCATTAATCTCAAAGGCAATACTGATTCTGATGTGGCCTTTTTGGGGGAAGAATATTAAAAAAAAAGAATCAAGAGGTTATTTGAACCAGAAGAAATATAAGGGGGAAAACACATATATCTTCTAAATGTATATACATTGTGTGTGTATAAATAAAATATGTATACATATATACAATATTCTGCTATATATGTGTGTCTTAAATTATTTGGATTCTTTTTTTGGGTTTTGTTTTACTAATTAAAGATCTAGGAGTTAAAGATCTAGGAGTTTGAGCATGGGTATTTTGACATTCACATTCTTTGGGTCTTCAATACAGCTGTCAAAAGCACAGAAATCTCAACTGAAATTTAATTCTCCTCAGAGTCAAAGCCATAATTCTTGCTTTTGTCTTGGAAAGACAGAAAGGAGTTAACCAAGTGCTTCCACCTCTGCTTTTGTTCCCCAAGTAACAGCTCCTCACCGCCTCCTTGGCCAGTTAAAGGGAGACTCGGTCCCCAGCAAGTCAGACTGGAAATCATCTCCCGACAAACCCAGACAAGGTGAAGAATGTGAAGAATCCTCTGCTGGAGCTCAGCAGTGGAACTTCTACCACCTGAGCCTTCACAGAAGACTGGGCAGCACACTGAAATCTTTCACTAGAATGAGAGGCTAAAACACCCATCTAAGCCATGCTGGTTCTAGGGCCGTAGACATCGTAGGTAGTTTTAGGCTGCTTAGTTTGAGGTTAATTTGGTACAATTCCCCTCATCATGATATTGGTATTATAGAAGGCTATATGATGTTTCTCCCAGATCCTTTTTCTTTTTTATCCTTCTCCAATTCTTGGTGTACCAGCCTTATTAACTTCATCTCCCTTTCCACACACATCAACCCTCAAGTCTTTTGTGACTGTTGTTTCTCTCCATAAGCCCCATTTGTACTTGTTATTCTCATTTCTAGAATATGTTTTTTCTTCTGAATGCCAAGAAACCTTTTTTCCTTTAGCCTTCCAATCGTATGCTACTTTATTCAGAGTGATTTATTTTTAATGTCCTACCTAATGTATCCCACTTCTCCATCAATTTCTATTCCTCTCTCTCATATATTTATTACTCTGTGCTTGTGAAGCAGGCAGATAACTCCAATGGATCCACATTACAACCTTTGTCACAGCTGTATACAACTCCTTCAATTCTCCATGGAGGTTGCATGTATGTGTGTAGAACATGTTATACACAAGTGGCCTAGAGGATGCATCTGGAATTATATTCATCTAGGTTTTCATCAGAACACTTTTTACAACTTGTGTGACCTGAGGAAAGTTGCTTGAGACCCTTTGCTTCTTAGTTTACCCAAAAGATAATTTCTACTCGATGGATTATAATATTAATAGGCATTTGTAGATTAAACAAAATAAATAATATTACTTGCATAATTAATATCAAAGACTGCCTACTTTATAAGGTTTATTTTTACCATTATTCTCCCTTCAGGTTATTAGTTAATTGCTGAATAATTATGAAATAATAATGAAGTGAAATAAGCCCTTTGGAGAGCATGTTTCAGAGCATATCTAAATCGTGCCAACAAAA
Source organism: Thryonomys swinderianus (assembly GCA_004025085.1). NCBI lineage: Eukaryota > Metazoa > Chordata > Mammalia > Rodentia > Thryonomyidae > Thryonomys > Thryonomys swinderianus. Next base: position 32,128 of record PVIC010009978.1, read on the forward strand.
TACAAATGATAATATAAAGTGGTTCAATGTGAAAAAAGGGTGTCTGACTGTGTCATTATTACTACCATGATTACCTTAATTATTTGAAAAATGAGTGCCTGAAGTTAACAGGGCCATTTCCAGAGACCTTGCTGTTCAAGAATGAATGGGGTGATTTTATTATCTTTCACTCAATTTCAGTAATTTATGTAAAGCATTCTTTCCTTTTTTTTTGAGACAGGGTCTCGCTTTGTAGTTCAGGCTGGCCCTGAGCTCACTATATAGTCCAGGCAAGCCTCAAACTCATCAATCCTCCTGCTTCTGCCTCCCGAGTGCTGGGATTACAGGGGTGAGCCACCACACCCGGCACTGTGGTATGTGGTATTGATTGCTGGTGGGCGTGAATCTCCATGCCCAGCATTGTATGTGGTTACCGGAATCGAACTCAGGGCCTTGTGCTTGCGAGGCAGGTGCTGGAACCACTGAGCTAAATCTCTGGCCCTAGCATTCTTATTTTTAAAATATATATTTTGCTTGTTTTTGATAAACTCAAAAATTTTTTATGCATTTCTATATTCAGAACAATATTTTATTTTTACTATTGACATAAATTTCTCCTATGTGGCATCCAGAATACTGAAATTTAAAAGCTCTAACAAACTGTGTACCAGTGACCTGGTGATGTTAAAGGAAAGACCAAAGTACTTTTGACCAGTTATTATTTTATATTGTCACTATAATCCTTGAAAAAAGATTATAGTTTTGATTTTGCATGGAAAAAATAGTCAATAAATTAATACATAAAATTTATTTCCATTTCACTTGTTTTCTATTTTTAAACTGTCTCTACTTATAGAGAAGTGAAAAACATTTTAAGTAATACTTTTATAATAATTTTTATAATACAAAAATATAATTTCCCTGTCAGATAAAATTCTGGGTACAGATTAAACTGATTCATGTCTTCAAAAAGTAGTTTTGAAGACATATTATATGTCAAGTAGTGTCACTGAGATACAATTTTGAGTGAAACCACTACAGTTACTATTTAAAGATTAGTAGGAGAGAGAGGAGAGAGAGAGAGAGAGAGAGAGAGAGAGAATCAAAATCAAACCTCCATGCATAGAATGAGGTACTGGTGTGTTTACCAACAGAGAAGTGCATGGCACTATTGTGATAACTGACCCAGTCTAGGGATGGAGCAGGGTGCACACTGGCATTCATCTCCCTTAACCTTTATATACTGAAGTTTTAACACTGAATGAATGTGATTGTATTTGGAGAGAGACCCTTTAAAACGCAAGCAAGGTAAAATGAGGTGGTAAATCTGGGGCTTTTTCTCAGGTGCATTCCTTTTCACTAAGACAAAATACTCAACACCCACAACATAAAGGAGGAAAGGTGCATTCTGTCTTACATTTATGGCCCACTGCCAGCTGATTCCAAAGAAGGATGGCAGGGTAGGAGGGGCATAGCAGAGGAGAGCCAATCATGGCATGGCTGGTGGAGAGCAAAGAGAATCACGGGGAGCCACTGAGGGAGGTGACCATTTCTTGTTGTGCTCATCATGACTCTTGTCCTCCCACCCGATGCTCTCTCTTATTTCCCCCTCATAACCTAATCACCTTCCGGAAATCCCTTTTGTAAGCACAGAGGTTCTTGGGAGCTTTACATCTAAACAAAACAGGCACTGATGCTGAAGAACTGATATTGTTACAAGAAGAGGAAGGGGCACCAAAGTTGTTTTTCTCCCTGTGGACTTCCATAAATAACACACCAAATGAGTATACAGTGAGAAGGCATCATCTGCAGGTTGGGGAGAGAGACTGGACCAAATGACAAACACGGTGGTGCCTTGATCCTGGTTTTTCAGACCTTGAGAAGAAGAATTTCTATTCTTTAAACCATCCATCTATGGTATTTTGTTTTGACATCTTGAGTAGCCTTACGTAGGTGCCATGAAGTTGGATGCTATTATAACAAATACTTAAAAGTAAGAAGTAGCTATGAAACTGTGTGGAGTTGAGGCTGGAAGTGTTTGAAGTACACGCCAGGAAAACCCTAGATTGCCCTGAAGATACTTCATTGGTAGAACTGTGGACTTCTGGACAATTCTGATGAGGGCTCAGGAAGGAAAGTGAGGAACTGTGCAGAGTGCTTTTATTGTTCTAGAGAGTTCAGACTTCACAGTGACTCTTGGTAGAAACGTGAACACCAATGGTATCCTTGAGCCAGACAAAATCTAGAAAAATGTCATGGAAACTTGAAGGAAAGGTGATTCTAGAATGGCATAAAACTTGGCTACGTTGTATCTTGGGGAAGTTACCTGGTGAGAGGTGATCTTGGATATCTAGCAAAGGAAGTTTGTAAGCAAAGAATCGAGTATTTTTCTTGGTTTCTCTTTATTGTTTAGAGTGAAATGTAAAAGGACAGAGATAATTTAAAGGAATTATGAAGCAAAAACTAAGTAGAGCTTGAGGTTCAAAAAAATTCTCAGTCTATCTTCATTTGAAAGATGAGAAAGCATGTTCTGGAGAGAACACCCCTTTGTGAGTAGGTGGCCATTTTATAAAGAGTTAAGAGTTGGGTTTAATCAGCAATCTTATCTCAGGTCAGAAACAGACTTGGAATTTTACCAGCAAAGACAATGATAAATGAATGTAAGGACAGTGGGAAAAACCAGACAGTGTGGTGGGAAGCTGGTAAACTGGCATTCTAAAGAATGGGAGAACAGTGGGCTGGAGGGTTAGCTCAGTGGTTCCGGTGCCTGCCTTGCAAGCGCAAGGTCCTGAATTCAATCCCTGGTAACCACATACAATCCTGGGCATGGTGACTCACGCCCACCAGCCATCAATACCACATACCACAGAGCCGGACGTGGTGGCTCACATCTGTCATCCCAGCACTCGGGAGGCAGAGACAGGAGGATTGCTGAGTTCAAGGCTTGCCTGGGCTATATAGTGAGCTCAGGGCCAGCCTGAACTACAAAGTGAGACCCTGTCACCAAAAACAAAACAAAACAAAACAAAACAAAAAAACACAAAGAATGGGAAAACAGAAATGTCTGTTCTGAATGTGTGATGTGCTGTATGGAAAGAAAGAGTGAGCTTGAATATAACTTAGTGGTCATCAGAAATGCCACCCTCACCCTACCCTACAGGGAGAGTCTTTTCCTGGTCAGTCTCAGAGGATAAAGCCACTTCTGGTAGATCATGGGGCTAGGTGACCTTCCTGCTCACAGGACCATGAGATTCAAAGCCTCAAAGGCACATAGAACTTGTCTCACTATATTGGGCACTTCTTGGGACCCATCCCTCTTTTCTTCCTACTGATCTTGCTTTTCCTTTGTAAGGGACATCCTACTTATGCTTATCCTGTCACTGTGTTTAAGAAGGACATAAACTTGCACAAATTTGTCTGGTTTCATGGTATCATGCCTGGAAAGGAATTCTGCCTCAGGGCAAATAAAATCTCAAGTCTCATACCTGATTACAATGATATTCTCTCTGGATTTGGCTTGGAATTGATGCTGCAGTGATAGATTAACCTGAGTTCTGGGGCTGCTTGCACTGAGTAAACGTGTTTTGACTGTTAGAAGGACTTTGAATTTGGAGGTCAGTGTGCAGAATGTTAGGAACTGAATTATGTTTCCTCTCCATTCATACACTGAACCTCTGATGTCTCCCAGGTAGTATTTGGAGATAGAGCTTCTGCAGAAACAATTAAGGTTAGATGAAGTCATGAGTTGAGCTCTAAGTTGATAGGACTCATGTTTTTATGAAAAGAAAAGAATACACTGAAGTTCCTTCTCTCTTCCTGAGTACACACAGAGAAAAGGTCACATGAAAATTAACAAGCAAGTCCCATTTATAAGCAAAGGAGAAAGGTCTTACTAGAAACTCTCATCATCAGAACTGTGATCTTGAATGTCCGGCACCCAGAAGTCTGAAAAGCTGGATTTCTGATATGTGACCTGTCCAATCCATAGGATTCGCTACAGCAGCCTGAGTGACAACATGCTCTGAGAGACGAGGGACCATATTCTGCCTCTTACCTCTCAAATGCATGAAGTCTGAGAATTATCTCATCCCTCAACAAATACTTGATATGAATGTGCAATACCAAAGAGAGGTCAGGACATAGTCTGGTGATACACACCATACATACTGTCTTCCTGGGGTGCACAACTTTATGGGTCATCTAGACAGCAAACAAGCACTACAGCTCTAAAGTTATAATTATATGTTAGGTTGAATTCAGTGAGGAGAAAGTTGAGGATATCAGTAGAAAAGTCAATGGGTTGTTGAGTAAGTAGAAAGCATTGTGCATGGGAGGCAAGGGCTTACATGGCAGTGGGGAAGATGCCCAAAGGAAGGAGAATTTTGAATAGAAAATGAGCTAGACTTCAGCCACGTCTCAGTGGAGGAGATGGGCTGAGAACAGAGTAAGCTCTGAGACACCGGAGAAACCAAACATGAAGGATGCCGTGAATGAGATGTGAGACGAAGTTGGACAGCAGGCAAGACTCTGACCGGGACCAGAGCATCACGCATGGAATGTGCACAGCAGTAATGGTTTCAGTGTGTTTCTCCCAATTCATTTGATTGAAACATAATCCCCAATTCATATGTGAGTAGTATTTGAAGTGGAATCTTGGAACAGATATTGAGTCACGCAGGCTCTACCCTCCTTAGTGGATTAAGTCACTATCACTCCATGGATTAATGAATTATCAAGGAAATGGCTTGGTTGAAAAAGAGGGAAGTTTCTCCAGCATTTATTCTCTCTCATCCTGTGATGCCCTTTGCCATGTAATGATGAAAAGAAAAGAAGAAAAAAAAAGACTCTAACTAGGAGCCAAGCAGATGCTCGATGGTTTGTTACCTTTGGACTTTCCAGCCTGGATTTCGATGTATGGGCTACATCAGTCTGTGTTGTAGCAGTTATCCAGCCTATTGTGTTCATCCGCAGTAAAGAGGAGCAGACTCAGACAAAATGTTACCGCAGCAGGAGGCACCGCGAAACGGACAGCGGGAAACCACCTGGCTGATCTAGAACTGAAGAAAACCCCAGAGGCTGCTGAATTGAGAACGATAGGCGATTGTACCAAGGCCGACTGCGGGAAGGAAAGCCAGGAGAGGATAAGTGATCGGGGCAGCTCCCATGTTTGCAGAAAGTGAGGAGGAAAGATCCTTGTCTTCTGCAACGTGTGCTTTGGAATATTTTCTGATACTTGGCTCCAGGGTCTTAAAACACAGCTAAAATGCCTCCTTCTGCTCTGGCTTCTCCTGCTTGGAATGCATGGCTGTGCCCTCCGCTAGGATTTTACAGCTTCCTGGAAATGCTACTGAACTCGTTTAGTCCATTAGGGGTTTCTTTCCCCCACTATCTTATAGTAAGAATTAGTTAACTATGTAGCTTATGAGCCAAATACAGCTCTCAGCCTGTTTATGGAAGTGAAATGTTCCTGATGCTCGGCCATGCTCACAGCTGGGTCAGACTGTCCACCACAGAGCCTGACATTTTTACTACCTGTGCTTCACAGAAATTTGTTGATCTTTGTTTTAGATGGATGTTACATATATTCTCTGTCTGAAAAATGTCAGCTGTCATTTCCTTCTTTTCCCCCATCTTTTAGTTTTTTATTTTTATTTTTTATATTCATTGAGTTGATCAGTACATTTTAGGTATACTTTCTGACCACATTCATTATTGGGAATTTGTACCTAGACATGATATATCTATCTTGGTCCTTATTTTTTCCCATTCTCCTTCCCTCCCTTAAACCCCTCCACCCCCTATACACATAAGCTTTGTTTCTGTCTTTTCCTCCTTTTCTTCCATTTTTCTTTCCCTTCTTTGCTTCCACCCACTCCTCTCTCTAGTTCCCAATTCCCTATGAACACTTTTTCCCTGTTTCACAGTATCTGTCTTGTCCCTTATTTACTCTCAGCTAATATTTCTAACTTCTGTTTCAAAATGAGAGTTGCAGAAAGCATAGGAAAATTTTCACCACTACCGTGCCACCTTGATCCGAAGCTAGCGGGCCACGCGAGGACTGCTGCTACTAAAACACGAGCCCGAGTAAAACACTTGGCATGGAAACTGCAGATGTCAGGCGTGTGTCTTGGGAATGAGACCCTGACTAAGACAGTGTACAAATTACCTGTGTCCTAAATGGATGGACAGCACCATAGGCTCAAAAGCCATTAACATATAAATGTTTAAAGTACTAAATTGAAAATTATATGAAATGAACAGATTTCATGAACAAATTTCCCCAAAACAATAGAAAGCAGAAATTTTTAATATTACTACATTCAACATTTGAATTTTAAAGTGACATATTTATGACAATGAAAACTTGATATCCATCTGTCTTCACTAGGAAGGGCTAAAAGACACAAAACAAATGTTGCTTAAATTTTTCCAGAGCAAAGGAAAAAAGGGAACAGTTTCTACTTCATTTCACATTTGCACTTAGTAATCTTACCAAGATTTTACAGAGCCTTTGGAAGAAGGGGTGGTATCATTCACAACCATTACAGTGAAAACTCCTAACAAAATATTAACAAATCAAATCTAATATATAAAATAGTACTTAAAGACAAATTGAGTTTCTTTTAGGAGGGAAAGGTTAATGTGAAAAACATGCAGACTATTTCATTATAAAAATAAAGAAGAAAATATATTTAATTACTTAAGCAGATGCAGAAAACACATTTGGATTTAACAGTGTTGACATTTATGATATTAAAAGTTGCTAAAGTCTTGGATATAGTAAACCTTTTATTTATATAAAAGAAATCTATCTCAAATTTCATAATTAATGATGAAACACTGAAAGCTATTCACCAAGAATGGGAATAAGTCAAAGACCTACTATGCTACTACTTGTATTTTTACTTACTGAAAATAATCAGGCCAAAAAAAAAGTGAATTACATGCATTAGGAAGGAAGAAAAATGATCATGAATTGCAGATACGTTTGAGAACAAAATATGTAAAATGCAAAATATAGCAAGTTTGCTGGATTCAACTTCTCTGTATAAAAATCAAATCTCCTGTGAAGAATTTCAATTTTTTGTCCAAATAAATTACACAGTTATTTCATTCTAATGTAGACTGCACAAATATTTCAACTTCCTGAAGTGTGGGAGATCATAATGATTTCAAAGTGTACGAAAAATAAATGTGGGAAAATATCAACATTACAGTGGAAAAGTAGCCTGACAATTCAACCTAAGGATCCAAGCCCACAGCAGCATTCAGAAAGGTTAGTGCTCAACTGTCTGAGAGAAGGTGTAGTGGAAATGGCACTTCATCTCCGGAATTTTCTCCTTATGACCCACAGCCCACTCTACACATGAGAAAAACATCAGGCAAGTTCTGGGAGGTGGTGGGATGGTTAATATTGATTGTCAGCTTGATCACTTTAAGAGATTTCAAGGCCATTTCTAGGTATGTCTGGGCTGGTCCTGGGGTGTGGCTGTGGTGCCATGTCCAGTAGCTGCCTCGCCTCTCTTGTCTTCCATGCTTTCTGCTTCTCAGACACCACAAGCTAAGCAGCTTTATTTCACCACACCCTTCCAGATCTTGCTTCTGCCTTGGACCCAGCTACACATGGACCAAAACTTCTGAGACCACAGGACAAAACAAATCTTTGACCTTCAAGTTGTAGAAGTGTGATATTTTGTTCTAGCAACAGGAAGCTGACTGATACACACAGTATTCTACAATAAACATGACAAATATATCTCAAGGCTTAAAAGTTCATCAAAAAGAAATCTGAAAAATTGCCATAGCCAAAACATCCAGAACAATGTAAAACAGCACAAAATAGAGCCAGAGCTAATGCAGTGGCACAATACACTGCTGTAAGTTCTGAATCTCTGTGAAAGTGTTGTACAGATGTAACCAAAGGCATTGGCCATCACCACCATTAAACAACTTTGTCCTGGAATCACTGGGCAGTGAAATTACAAGAAAGCAGAAAAAGGAGAACAGATATTAGGAGAAAGTGCAAAGAAATGTTATCACTCTTTTAAGAACATAAAATAAAACTTCTAGAAAAACTTTTAACAGTTAAAAAAAATCCAGTACAATGTTTAAAATTTTGAAAAGAACCTCCCATATAAAGAGTAACCAGTTAAAAAAAATTTAAAGTAATAAAGTCTATACAAAATTATACATCTAGGGAAAAACTCATTAAAAATTGTATGGGATTTATGTGACAGAAACCTTCACTATGTGTTTTTTTTTTTTTTTTTTTTTTTTGAGACAGGGTCTTGCTTTGTAGTTCAGGCTGGCCCTGAGCTCACTATGTAGTCCAGGCAAGCCTCGAACTCAGCAGTCCTCCTGTCTCTGCCTCCCGAGTGCTGGGATTACAGGCATGAGCCACCACGCCCAGCTTCACTATGTATTTTTAAAAGTGTCCCTTTTTATCCTCCAAATTTGCTAACAGCAATTGACTCAAGATACAGTCTGTTTACATATCCACAAACATAATCACACACCCATACATGTAGCAGGGACAAACATGCAGTGAAAAACTTGGCTTTTGTAGTGTTGATCAGCACGAAATGTGACTTTGAGCTCAGGCTCAGAGTGAGCGCTAAGCGAAGAGGGAACCGACAGCACGCATAGGTAGCGCTGTCCTGGAGAGGAAGTGAAGGACACTAGGTAATGCATTAGCACGGTCCCCAGGGCAAAGTCAGTGCTTTTGAAATCTGCAATCAGGGAAGGAAGAGGATGCAGTAGATCTACATTGCTGAGACAGGCTCTGTCTAAAACACGGTAACAATAAATAGAATAACAACAGTTTCACGCAATGTGTTATATAATACAGCTGTATGTACATATGTTGGCACACAGAAGAATATATGTACGTGTTCAAGTATTTAATATTCAATTTCCAGAGACATATATTTTATTTATCAACTCTGATTATGCTTTCAAGAGAATTTAGAATTGGCATAAAAGATAAAATGTCCTATACTTTTCATTCTGTATCTGTTTAGTATTTCAAGATTAATAATGAGCATGTTTTTATTTCTAGAAGCCATAATGATATATTTTTTTTTTTGAGACAGGGTCTCGCTTTGTAGTTCAGGCTGGCTCTGAGCTCACTATGTAGTCCAGGCAAGCCTCAAACTCAGCAATCCTCCTGCCTCTGCCTCCCTAGTGCTGGGATTACAGGCGTGAGCCACCACGCCCGGCCATAATGATATTTTTAAATATAAAGAAAATAAATTCTATGTTAATTTTTGTTTTAAAATCCTAAGTATATGAGTGATATTATTCTAATTTACATACTCTGTGAGATTATAGAATGACAACTGTAATAATAGAAAAATGCTTTAAGGAGAAAAGCTGAAAGTGTCTGGTACATTTTGAATAACATGCTTTTACAAGCACGGGAAGAAATGATTATTAATGTAACTTAGTAAGGAAATTGGTAGCTACTCTAAGGGTTTTGCTTGTAGTTGAGCTTCAGTGGAGATACTGGTGGGAAGATCATCTAATGCGTTTTAAAAGCAAAGCCAGAGACTTGTGCAGTCCTTGCAGCTCTAACATTGACGCTGAGCAAAGTGTGACTCCATTTTCTCATCCTATCTCTGTCATGTGAGTCAAACACACCTCACATTGGCACTAGAGAATAATAAATTTGGCAACTGATATTTTCAAGTGGAATGCTGTTAGGAAGATTATCATGAGAAAATGATAAATATATTTGGAGACTTCACAGGGGCGTGATGGTTTTTGACAGGTTCATTGTTAATAAGAATCCTAAGTGTGTATCCACAGACTGTTGAAAATCTAAACATTAGGGGAGGGAGGTGTAAAGGCACTTCTGAGATTCTTGTTGAGGAATTTGAGGATGAGCTCACTGAACAGTCTTAGTTGGTTTTGTAACAGTGATGTAAGAGGAGAAAGAAAGGGGAACCTCAGCCCCAGAGGGAGACTCTAAGGTCTTTGTCAGAGCTCTGACCCCTTTCATGTGGAGGATTTATGACTGACACAGAAATATTGAAGCCGTATTGAACTTCAATCACTTTCTTGGAAAGAAACCAAAGACTTTTTGAAGTTATTTTTGTAGATGTATACCTATGTACAGATTTAGGTATAGATAATGAGATGAAATATATTCTTTCATAAAGCACTATATTACTATGTGATCTCCTATCTTCTGCCCAAGTTAAGTAATATTGCTTTTATGATGAAGAGATTGAGGGAATTATTTTCATATATTTCTCCTCAATATAGAACTTAGAGTGAAATATTCTAATGAAAGATAGTAAATATTAGCACCAGAAAGCAATAAGGATGTAATTTTTCTTTGCTGAATAATAAATGTAGTATAAGTCCTTAAAATACAAAGCCAGTACACTATGTTAATTACATTAACTACCGAGTAGCATCAGATTGTTTGCTTTGGCATTTGTTTTCTGCTTATGAAATGAGTTGATTAAATGATCTGAGGTTAGAGAATTTTGGTACAATTGAATTGATCTTGGAATGAACTGCTGTGCATTCAAAATTATGTTCGATTGTCTCCCTGAGCACAAAGCAGAAGGAATCCCACAAGCCCAAGGTTGGCTTGAGCTGACAATTACCTGGCAAAGGTGTGAAATGGAATGGAGGCAACTGTATTAAAATATAGTCCTAGTTACATTCTGCATGAATGAGCAAAACACATGATGAAACTTAATTGTTTCTCCAAAGCTTGAAAAAGTTGGGAGGAAGGTCATTTAAGCTTTCAAATTGGAGATAGTTTCTTTTCTTAATAAGACTGGATTTTAGAACTATGCCAATGATGTCCACTCTACTTTTGTTTACATGGCAGCTTTTCTGAGCATTGTGTGGCAGTACACTAGGAATATACTTTCACGTTTGGAATCATAAATCATTGCTTTCTGGAACTCAGCTTCTGAAAAATAAAATGCAGATCTAGAATTACAAGCATATTCAAATCTATTTAATGAAATATGAGGACAAGCTTTAAATAATGGATGTGCTTTTGTTTCCCTGAAGAACACATGCAAATGTGAAAGCCAAACTCACATTAAAGTGTCTACAGAATTTATCCTGTGCTTTAGATTCAATCATGAAAACACAGTGTATATATATATCATGCATACTAATACGAGATTCAGTAATTAGTTGAAATAGTGCAATCGTTGAATCCATGAACAGCCCAAGAAGTTGAAAATATTGCAATTAAATAAGATTAAACAATCATTCATTTTCTACACTACACTGAAATACCACTTGTTTTTGCAAAATGTCCATTTTGTCAATTTTGTCTTCCATTAATTTTTATGCTCCATTGTAAGAAGCACATGAAAATTGTTTATTTCATAATTATTACTACATTAAAATTTTCCTTAAGATCTATTAGTTGTTCATAGAAAATTCTAAAGCTTTTATGCTTATAAATGTTCTCAAAATCAATAATATGTTTAATGTGTTATCCATTGTGCAGTCTTCAGAAAACTGGTTAAAATTTACATTTACTCACAAACCTATGTGACCAAAAGAAGAAATAAAGTAGACCATTTTATTTTAACATGATGTTTACTGTGAATACTTTAACTTTAGAAAGAAATATTTATCTTGGTGATTATTTTGAAGTTGAACTTTATATGATACATATTTTCAGAGTCAACATAAATTTACAATCATAGACAAAGCTTTAATCAGATTACTTGTTCCACTTTTATCTGAATAGTAAATGTATCTATAATGTTAATATGTTTTAAGAGTTTCCAGCCCGAGTCATCTAATACTTTAATATTAGAGGATTTGAGAGGCTCAAAATAAAATATACTTTTATTCCAATAGTGTTTTCACATGTAGCAAATGACTACTAAATATATGTGCTATTAACAAGACAATTTACTTCTGTGGTTTTCAGCTCAGAAGCTACATCTGATTCTCATGGCATCCTGGGAAAGTATCAGACAATAAAGAAACATGAGAGCACATATTAACCAACACATAACAATTAAGTAACAATAGTAAGGCATAACAAAGAAATAATAACAGAAGGAGTGCTTATGTTTCCTTGTGAAAATGAAGTTAAGTGCCAAAGTTGAGTTACTGGGGAAAATTCTAAGCAAGGAGGTAGGTTAATCTTATACTACATCTGTTGCATTACATAGGTTTTTTTGTCCTGCTCTTTGTTTTGTAAACTGAGCTTCAATAGGAAATTTCAACTCATATGTCATAAAGCAAGGTCACAGGGGCCTGTTCTTTTCAGTCTATATTTATATGAGAAT
>PVIC010009979.1:0-44365 GCA_004025085.1 Thryonomys swinderianus
TGGGCTACATAGTGAGCTCAGGGCCAGCCTGAACTACAAAGCGAGACCCTGTCTCAAAAAAAAAAGTGACTGAGACGTATCTCAGTGCAGAAGGTCCTGGACTCAATCCCCAGTATGGCAGAGCAAAGCAAAGTGAAGACTAAGTAGCAATCAGTGAAAGATTCTTTCAGGATGGTGGTTTAAGATAAAACTTCTACTTATATACAAAGAGTCAAAACCTCAAATGCCTACAATGGCCAAGTACTTTGTTACTCTTGATAATTCTGGAAAATTCTTGCTGTTATCTCTTCTCCATCCAGGTTGTCTTTCTCCTTGTGCAGTTGTGACCGTGTATACATCAGATTCAGTCTCATCACCTGCCTTTATGGTCTGAATGTCTTTACATTCCCCACGTTGTAGTCGGTGGATCTTCGGCTGTGCCGTACAAGTTCTTTCTTCAGCTGTGTCCAATCTCCTTTACTTTCTGAGTTTTTTGTTTTTGTTTTTGTTTTTTGAGACAGGGTCTTACTTTGTAGTTCAGGCTGGCCCTGAGCTCACTATGTAGCCCAGGCAAGCCTTGAACTCAGCAATCCTCCTGTCTCTGCCTCTGGAGTGCTGGGATGACATGCCTGGCACTGTGGTATGTGGTATTGATTGCTGGTGGGTGTGAGTCACCACGCCCAGCATTGTACGTGTTGACTGGGGATCAAACTCAGGACGTTGTGCTTGCGAGGCAGGCACCAGAACCTCTGAGCTAAATCTCTGGCCCTAACTATCTGAGTTTTAACCTCTCTTTTCCATTTCCAGCAGTTCTATTGCAGATCTCTTTGGACAGTTTTGTGCCGTCTCCGATTTCTTGTTCATTTGTTATTTTTTCCAACAAAAGTTTTAAGCTAAGACAGTCTCTCCCCAGGCCTCAGTGCCCCAGGCAGCAGGGAGCAGCGGAATCCACGGAGTGAGGTGTGTTTCCCTGGCCTTCTGTGCCCCTCAGCGACGTGCCCAGGGCTCTGCATTCACCCAGCCCTACCTCCCAGGCCCTGCCAGAGGCCCACCTTGCCTGACCCAAGTCGTTAGAGTCCTCTCCCATTGTTCCTGCCTCAGACACACAGGATGCCCGGGTGAATCCTGTGGGGCCAGAGGGAAGCGAGATAGGCTCTACTGTGTGCCTCTGTGTGTGTGTGTGTGTGTGTGTGTGTGTCTGTCTGTCTGTCTGTCTGTCTTAGTCACTCTCCTTGTCACCAAGGCACTGTACGACACCTGCAATGTGTCAGTCCTTTGGCTTAATTGGTAGAGATTCCATAGACACTGCAAGACACCCCAAGCCCTGGTGGAAGGGGCTGGCAGAGGACAGCATGGGGTGGGAGGCGAGCCCTTGGGATGCACCCCAGCACCCAGGCCCATCTCCTCACTGCAGCCCGCTGCCTGTAGTCCAGTCACCCCCAGCCCCACCTCTCAGAGCAGGAGGCTTCGGGGGACTCTGGACCCCAACCCTGAGGTATGTGCCTCCCATACTCAGACACCACCACGGACCGCCAGAGGGGCCACTCCTGGGCCTCAGCCCGATGCCCACCTGAAGCATGATTATGTTTTCCTCTGAGGCAGATGCTTACAAATTGCTAAAAGCCAGTGGCTCTCACCACTCTGTGCAGGCATAGTGCGGGTGCCTGAAAGCAGGATAGACTCGACCTACGTTTTGCTTCTGTCCCCTTCACGACCTCGGGCTTCAGGTTAGGCCCCCGCTCAGGTCTGCAGATGGGATATTCACCACTCAGCAGACATCCATGAAGCATAGGCACCACCAGTCTCTGGTCTGTGCTGCCACAGCCCGTCTCAGCCCCGAGAGGGGGCGTCAGCGGGAGGAAAGGGGTCACCAGCCATTGGCGGAAGTCTCTGGTTGTGGCCCCAAACCTTCGGCCCCTGGCTTCAGCAGAGCATCAGCAAATGCCAGGCTGGCGAGCAGAGGGACGCAGCCATGGGGGAGGCCAGACGCTTGCCAGCGGGGGTCATCCTGTGCGTGCTCCCTCCCCATTCTCTTGTCAGAACAGCCCAGGCTCCCATTTCCTCACTTTAAGTCTACCAGCTCACCGGGCATGGTGGCTCACGCCTGTAATCCCAGCACTCAGGAGGCAGAGACAGGATTGCTGAGTTCGAAGCTTGCCTGGGCTCCATAGTGAGCTCAGAGCCAGCCTGAACTACAAAGAGAGACCCTGTCTCAAAAAAAAAAAAAATAAGTTTACCAGCTCCTCCCACACCCCAAAATGCTTTCTGTGATGAGTGTCCCCATCTCTCTTTAGGCGACTTCCTCAGTGACAGTACTGCATATTTTATTCATTTCTTTTTCTCTCTCTCTTAAAATGTGACCGGGTGGAGGGTCAGGTTGCTTACTTTGCCGGCCTCTCCATTCTCAGAGCTTGCTTAGAACACCTGGGAGAAAGAAGGGATCCAAATAATATCTGTGGAATGAATTAATATTAAATGAGTTTTTTGAGACACAGTTCATTCCGGCCTTGAACTCACTCATAGCCCAGGCTAGCCTAAACTCTTGAGGATCCTCCTGCCTCAGCCTTCTGAGTGCTGGGATGACAGGCATGCTCCACCACGCCTGGTTTATGTTTACTTTTACTACTTGTCTGAGACCAAATGATATATCTAATTTCCTAAGTACATAAGTAGGGTGAGTTGGCCTATAAACTTGTATGTGTGGAACTGTCAACTTTGGATTCAAATTACCCAAACAGGAAATACATGTATTTTTTCTACCAAGTGCCAAGGTACAGACGGGCAAGTGTCCTTGACTGTTTCTGTGCGGTAGGTGTTTTCCTGTCCGCTTGTCTGCAGGTTCCCCGATTCCTCAGTGTCGGAGCTGACTCCGCTTCCTTCCCTCTGTCAGTGCTGGGGCTGAACCAGGGCTGTGGTTCTTGCACCGAGCTCCATTCCCAGCACAGATGGGATTTTGCTTGAGCTGGTTTCTAAAAATTCAATGTTTTTAGGTCTTCAGACTTCTCAAAAGTAACTCAATTTTTAAGTGAGGTCAGCAATTTAAAAATACTGGCAAGAATTCAAACTTGTTTTTTAAGTATGCTGGTGAAAATGTCCCCACCAGCCTCCTCATCCAATCTTTGGTCTCTGTTCACCAGCTCTGCTCCAGGCCAGCCGAGCAGCCAGCCCGTCAGCCGCTCTGGCCACTGTTCTTGGGCTGTATGTGATGTGCCCTGCCAGATACCATGACCGCAGAGACGGAGAGAAAGTCCAATTTTCGATCTTAGAGTTCCTCTCCGTTTTCCCATAAATGTAATGGTGAGACCGCGCGTCTGCATTCTGAGTCAGGAGGCACAGTCCCTGCAGCTGCAGTGCAGGGCCGGTCTGGCTCCTTCGCGCAGTGAGTTGTGGAGCGGAGCAGGAGCAGGAGCAGGGCGGCCTCAACTAAGGTGCCCACAGGGAGACTGGCAGGACAGCGGTAGCCACCAAAT
The DNA here is from genome assembly GCA_004025085.1 of Thryonomys swinderianus. Taxonomy (NCBI): domain Eukaryota; kingdom Metazoa; phylum Chordata; class Mammalia; order Rodentia; family Thryonomyidae; genus Thryonomys; species Thryonomys swinderianus. The sequence goes on from PVIC010009979.1 coordinate 3,450, forward strand.
GCTTAAGAGATGATGTGACTAGGAGTGGTAACTTCATGAAGATGGGATAAGAATAAGAGAGAAATAATAGTTTATGTCAGCTGGATATCGTGGTGCATACCTGTCATCCCAGTACTTAGGAGGCTGAGGCAGGAAGATCACTATGAGTTTGAGGCCAGCCTAGACTATGTAGTGAGCGCCTATCTCAAAAACACAAAACCCAAAAAACATGGTACCTGTGATTGGGTAAGGTCTGGCCCAGCACCATCCTTCCTGTCTGTCTGGAGAGTATTCCAGTGATTATTTTGAAGAAAAGGAAAAAGATGCCCATTGCCCATTTCTTTTGTTTGGTTATTTCTTGGTAAGTGAGGAAAGCAGGAGAGATTTCTAATCTGTGGCAATCTCACCAAAATCAGTGCTTCAGATGTTTTGGCTGGTAGGTCGTAGGTCGTGTGCACTGTCCTGCTGTCTTCTCACTAACGGTCACCGCTGTCCTGAAACGGAGCAGGCACGTGGCCCGGCTTGGAGAACGCCGGCTGGCTTCCCAGCTGGAAGGCTGGAGCGGGACAGGCCCCCTTAGCTCCGCAGGTGGCATGTCTCACCGGTGTTGAGTGGCTTGAAGCAGTGGAGTGAGACAGGTCTCAGCTCCTGGTGGACCTCAGAGATAGAACCGCCACTACGTGAAGGGAACTGAGCCCTTCTCTGGTGTCCGTGGGAGAACGTGTCCCTCTCTGGCGCAGCACAGGGGCTGCCGGGCTCAGCCTGCAGTCTGGGTGCCAGTGATCAGCACCCATAGGTTCCCGCTCCCTCTGCCACCCAAGAGCAGCCACAGGTAGCTCCTGTGCACAGCCTGGCAGGGAGGCACCGTCTGGCGGCTGTGTGGGCCAAGACCCCAGCAGCGTGGAGAGGTTGTGTTTGAGGGGCTCCTCAGGAGTCACCGAGGGCTCCCCGTACAGAGCCGCCTCGGGACTGAACTCTGATCCCATGAAAGCAGGGGACCTGGTAACTCAATCTAGATATGGGGTCAGCCTTTGGTTGAAATTTCTTGTCCAAAATCACAAAGCTGTGGGTCCGGAAACCAGGGCAGGAGCATTGATGCTTCTTAGCCATGGAGCTTTCCAAGTGTCCTCTGGCCCAGGACACCTCTGAGGGCCAGAGGAGATGGTGTCTCCAAGGAGCTCCAGTGGCCCTGGAAAGTCTGCACACAGCAGCACCTGTGAGCACTGTGTTTTCCTCACACACATCAGCAATGAAGTCTCTGCGAAGACTTTAAGGAGGAGGCTGTGGGTGCCACTGGGGTCCGACAAAAAAATAAGGAAACAAAGGCACCACCTCCACAGAGCACCCCCTCCCTCTGGGCACCTCGGGACTCCTTCTGGGCACTTCCCAAACATCTTGGATCCACTGATCCATCCATGGATCGCTTGACTGAGACAGGACCTCGCTGTGTAGGCTGTCCTTGAATTCCAGGCTGTCCTTGAATTCATTATGGAGCTCAGATTGGCTGCAGACTCACAGTGATCTTCCTGCCTCAGCCTCCTGAGCACTGGAATAATAAGCAAGTCCCTGCTTCCCCACTTCTTTAGTTAGCAGCACCGAGCATTAAACCCAGGGCCTCCCAGTACTGAGCCAGACTGGAGCCCTAAACTACACCTCCAGTCTGCTGCTCTGGCACAGCCTGAGGCCACAATCCCAAGCATGAGTTATGTGCTGTGGTTTGCAGATGAGATAATCCAGGCTCAGGCCCTGTCAAGGGCACAGATGGAGGACAGTGAGAGCGGAGGCTGAGCAGCCCGGGACCCTGAAGGCCCAACTCCCAACTCCCACCACAGGATTTGTAAAGTTTAAAAGTTGACTTACTGAACAGGGGCATAGTCCACATGCCTGTACCTCTAATATTTGGGAGACTGAGGCAGGAGGATCACTGAGAGGTCAAGGCCAGCCTGGGCTACTTAGTGAGTTCAGGACCAGCCTCAACTATACTGTGAGACCTTGTCTCAAAAAATAACCAAGTAATGAAATAAAATCTAGTCTGACTTTGTAAATGTATACAGTCCTCTGCAGCAAAAGAACAAACACCCCTTCATGGGGGGCCAGGTCTGTGGGCCAGGTAGAGAGAGGGTGCTCTGCATGTTCTGTCTGTTCACTTTAGAGAAGAAGGTCCTGGTCCACAAAGATAGATTCCCACTCTGAGGCAGAGGTGAATAGGCCAACTGGTTAATCGAATGCTTTTCTGAATGGTGCTTCAGGCTATTTGCTGTTACTGTAATGAGGTACCTGAGGCTGACTACTTTAAAGAAAAGAGCTTCCGGGCAGGAGGGTTAGCTCAGTGGTTCCGGCGCCTGCCTTGCAAGCGCAAGGTCCTGAGTTCGATCCCCGGTAACCACATATAATGCTGGGTGTGGAGACACGCCCACCAACAATCAACACCGCATACCACAATGCTGGACGTGGTGGCTCACATCTGTAATCCCAGTACTCGGGAGGCAGGGACAGGAGGATTGCTGAGTTCGCGGCGGCTTGCCTTGGGCACCTTAGTGAGCTCAGGGCCAGCCTGAACTACAAAGCAAGACCCTGTCTCAAAAAGAAAAGAGCTTCCTTCACCTCCCAGCTTTGGAGCTCAGAGCCTAGAAATCATGCCGGTGGTTCTGTTTGTGTCCTGCTGGCTTCTGTTGGCAGGAGAGGTGAGGTCTCCTGGGGAGATGGGGTAGGCAGAGTGGGGCTCCCCTGTGTGTGAACACCACACTGTCTTATCCATTCATCTGTCAGTGGATGTGCAGGCCACTTCCAAGAGGTAGCCAGTATGTGTTGTGCAGCTATAAACACAGTGTGCACAGATCCCTCATTGGTATTTGTAGGTCTGCTTTGAAGACATATTGAGTTTTGCTGTTGAATTTTAACGGTTTCTTTATCTTGGGGCAGCAAACCCTTATGGGACGTGTGGTTTGTGAACATGCCTCTTCCCGCAGGCTGCTCTGGGCACCTGTGTGACCTGTGACACCGGGGGAGGGCTCAGCCTGGATGAGCTGCTGAAGTCAGCCGTGGCCTCTCCTGGTGATGGCCCCTGACTGTTTCACGGAAGCCATCTTCCTGGTCCAGAGTGGTCACGGACGTTTCTGTGCCTCAGCTTGTGTTCTGTGAGTGTGTTGATAGAATTATATGCAAATGTCAGGAGCCACCGACTGGGCCAACAGGAAGCCCCACTCAGTCTTTGCAGCCTGGGTGTGGCCCGGCTGCCACAGTGCTGGAGCCACTCAGCACAGAAGTGTGCACTCCTCCTCGCCGGCTCCATCCTAGTTGGCATGTGCTGCACGCCTCAGGCCCCCACGCTGTGGTGCTTCTGACTGCCAGCTCCCCAAGGAAGCCTCCGAGGTGCCTCCTCCCAGGCCTGCCTGGGTCGGCTCACGGCCTGACTGCTGCATTTCCTCAGGGCTTCGTCCTTGTTTCTGGCAGCTCTGACGGCTGTTCTAGGGAGCTCTGAGCAGGGCAGTGAGACATGGGTGCGGGCCAGGTGACCCCAGAGGGTGGCAGGTGGCCGGAAGGTTTGTCTCCTCCATGCGGACCCTGGGGCAGTGGTCCCAGCTCAGCAGGACCAGCTACCAGCTGCTAAACCCTTGCCAAGGGCAGAGCTGTGGCTGAGGGCACGGAAAACTGTCACAAAACTCTCCGTCACTTTCATGTTGATGTTTTCTTGGTTCAGCATTCATTATGTTCTGGACATCAAGTCCATAATTTATCTCTTTTTTTTTTTTCCTCAGAGATCCAACAGGGTTGACTCCTATGACTTCTGTTTGTTGTTTATGTTTCCCTGTGGGTTAGAAGCTTAGCACTGCCTGCTGTGCCAAACTGCTCACTTGATTAAAGGCTTGAAACCTTAGTTAGGATAGGATAGACTCCTTCTCCTCACATGCAATTTTTTAAAACTGAAAAGCATCACAAAGATTTAAGAGTGTGAATTCTGGAGGTGTGGTCTGAGCTTCACAGTTTTCCCTGAGTTGTATGATCTCTAAATGCCACCTGCCCATCTGTATACAGGGCTGGGAAGCGAACTGGGTCTTCTGTGGTAAGATCACAGTGTGCCAGCAAGTGGTCACTGGTCAGTTCTCAGGAGGGAAAAGGTGTGGCACCCCAAGTTTTAGGGTTTATGGTACCCCAGATGGAAATTGTCTTGATGTCACCAATCTTAAGGTTCTGGTGTGAAAGAATCTGATGTACAGTTGACTGGAGAGCCACAGCTGTCTTCTGGAGATGTTCAGGAGCCAGTGGAGCCAAAACTCTCACTACCTTCAGTTTCCCTTGTGAAAAGAATCACATGAAATGAAAATAGGACGACGCTTCCTGAAAGTTAAGGTTTGCAATTACTCTCCTCTGTAGTCCACTGTGTCTTACAGCATTTGTAATTCAAGGGACTCTGAAGCCTGTCCCCAAGTGGTCTGACATTGCAAGAGTCACACTTCCTGCCCCTGTTTTCCCTCTCTGGCACCACTGTTTACAGAGACCATAGTCTCAGGGAGGAGAGTCGCTGCCTACAGGTCTGCTGCCCTTCTGGCCACTCAGCGAGCCTGGGAGGGTTGGTCCTTCACTGACAGACCACATGGAGGCATCAGCCCACCTTGGCTCTTGTGTCTTGCATACACACATTGATTTCTCCACTATTTTTACCAGGCAAGGAAGCCTGCAAATGTCATGTCCTCTCCATGCAGTCATGTGTTCAGAAGGGCAACTTTGAGTAGCAAAAACCATCATGCCCAGGAATCTGGACAATGAGGTTTAATCACCTTATCAAGTTATTATGTTGTTCCATGTTCCTCATCTATCTATCCATTAATCCAGCCCTATACCCACCTGCTCACCCATTTATCCATCCATCTATCCACCCATCCACTCACTCATCTACCCACCTACCCACCTATTCACCCATTGATCCAGCCATCCACCCACCGACCCACTTACCCACCCACCCATCCACCCACCCACCCACCCATCCATCCACCCAATCATCGACCCACTCACCCACCCATCCACACAAGACTTTTTGAGTGTTAAGCGCTGCAGATATAAAGATGACCTCATGGTCCTTACTATCTACAGCCTGTGATGGGGTACAGTAGAGCAGAGACACATACGTAAAAAAATAAGAGTAAAAAAGACTGAGTGTGATAGGGAAAGCAAGTGGAGGGGTCACTGCGGGAGAATGACTTAGGCACTTAGGTTCTAAGGATGCCTGTGGAGCACATGCTGGGACAAGGAGGCAGACAGCTTGGGTGAGAGTCCAGCAGGCCCAGGTCCCAGCCCTGGCCCAGCTGCCCAGGACAGCAAGTCTTTCTTTTATTCATTTATTCCTTCCCATAGGCTTTAAGCCTTGGTTTGTTGCTAATAACAAAATACTGTTCTCCTTATTTAGACCTTACTGCGTCACAAACACTATTATTTCTATTCCTTATTGAGTTTAATTTTTTTTTTTTTTTGAGACAGGGCCTCAGTTTGTAGTTCAGGCTGGCCCTGAGCTCACTATGTAGCTCAGGCAAACCTCAAACTCAGCAATCCTCCTGCCTGTGCCTCCCGAGTGCTGGGATTACAGGTGTGAGCCACTATATCTGGCATTGTGGTATGTGGTACTGATCACTGCTGGGCACGAGTCACCATGCCTGGTATTGGTGTATGTGGTTACCCGGGATCGAACCAGGGACCTTGTGCTTGCTAGGCAGGAACTGGAACCACTGAGCTAAATCTCTGGCCCGGAGTTTAATCTTCACAACAGCCTTGGAAACTTTTTCCACCTTTACTTTATAGTAAAGTTGGGTTTTAATATAGTAATGTGCCAGTGTCATGCGATGTGGGAATAGGCTGAGCTGCAGCCTGCCTGTGATTCTCTTTCCCACCTGCTGCCTTAGAAACACGAGCCAGAAAGACTTGGTGTGATAGGGGTGCCCAGTGGTTCCTTAGTCCCCGTGCTGACCCCAGAACTTCCCGCATTTTTTTTTTTTTTTTTGCTTTTTGAGACAGGGTCTTGCTTTGTAGTTCAGGCTGGCCCTGAGCTCACTATGGTGCCCAGGCAAGCCGCCGCGAACTCAGCAATCCTCCTGTCCCTGCCTCCCGAGTGCTGGGATTACAGGCGTCAGCCACCACGTCCGGCATTGTAGTATGCGGAGTTGATTGTTGGTGGGCATGTCTCCACGCCCAGCATTATATGTGGTTACCGAGGATTGAACTCAGGACCTTGCACTTGCGAGGCAGGCGCCGGAACCACTGAGCTAACCCTCTGGCCCCAGAACTTCCCGCATTTTATACTGCTCATATCAGAAACGTTTCTGCTCCTTCCTGGGCTGTGGGCAGAACACAAACCATGCCCTGTTTGAAGGCACAGTGGTTACTGTGGGAAATGGCTTCAGAGACGGCGTGGGGCTGGGGCTGCTGCAGGAGATGCTGGGTTAATGCTTCATCGGCTCCCGTGGGAGTCAGCGGACGCAGCTCCCAATCAGGCAACAGGTCAGCAGAGTCAGCCACAGAGGCTCTCTGCCCCGAAAGGCGAAAGGCAGCTGGCCTGCGAGTGAGCCTCCCACTGCCCTCGGGGAAGGCAGGGACCTGCAGTCAACACTCCAGGTCTCCTCTGGTCTTTCTGTTCAGCCAAAGGGAGGACAACTTCTGGGTCCGATGTGTATACATACAGCAAGTACCTTAGTGTTGCTGTGAGCTCTGCACAGCCGTGTGTGAACAAATGACTGACCTGAAGCTCCGACAGTGAGGTGCTTGTGCAAGGCCACAGGGCCAGTTTTCTCTTCAGTGCTGCAGGACGGTGTTCTGGGGGCCCCTTCAGTTTGCTGCCCACCAAACAAGTCTTTCTATCTCTGAACTCCGCCCCCCAGAGGCACAGGAGCAGGTCTTTTGAGGCCCAGCAGCCGCCTGTGTTCAAATCCCACCTCCGCTTCCACAGTGGACGGGCCTTTGGCAGGTCACCAATGTCACCTTGAAAGGGCAACCTGAGAATAAAAGCAGGCGGCAAGTGAAGGCTCAAAGCAATTTAATTTAATTAGAATGAACTTTTGCCAGGTGACATTTTTAGGGAAATGAAGAGAAAGTATTGTGAAAGAGGTGAATCCTGAAGCTAACCACAAGGCTAAGTTGGAGAAGTGAGAAAAGCCTGCTGGGCAGGAGCTCCAGGCTGCTCTAGAAGAAACACACAGGCAGAGGGCGGAGAATCCAGCAGACGGCAGGAAAGGGCAAATGCTAGAGCATTCCGGCCCAAGAGGGAACCAGGAACCCATGCAAGGCCGCTTCCCTCCACACCAGCAGGAAAGAAGCTGCTGGACTTGGGGAAACTGTATGTAATCACATAGCTTAGAAAGTACTTGGGAAGCTGGGCATGGTGGGCCGTGCCTGTGATCCCAGCACTCAGGAGGCTGAGGCAGGAGGATCACCTCATGTCTGAGACCAGCCTGAACTATAGTGTTTAGGATGGACAGGGTCGAGAAAGGATGGGTGACTTGCTGTGTGCCCCGGAGAAAGATCTGGAACTCTTTGGGATGAAGGCAAGAGGCCCAGGGCAAACGAGGGAAGAGGAAGCAAGAAGGCGGCCAGGTATGACTGCTCCCTGGAATTTCCCCCCAGCAGCTTCAGCGATGCCGCCCCCCTGGGGAGTCCTGTGCACGTGCTTCCGGTGTGAAACCAGGAGCTCAGAGTCTGGTTCCACAGCATGTAAACCAGAGGTAGGAGTGGGAGTGTCTTGGGCATGATGCAGCATTCCTAAGGGTTTTAAGCTTCTGGACCGAGGTGTCTGCTCAGGGTTTGGTCCCAGGTTACTCGGACTTTGGAGTCGAAAGAGCTTCTGCCAGCTTTTGAACTGTAGCATTCTTCAAATTCCTTTTTTCCTTCCTTATCTTAAAAGTTTACCCAATACAGTACTGATGAATAGTACACTCTGAAAACCTATTATATGTTGAACACAAGCCACAGGAGACAGCCAGCCCTGCATGTCTCCTAGACCTGCTCCTTTAGGATTCAAACAACCACTGATTTCTCTGATTTAGGATTCTTTGTGGCTGAGTAATACTCCATTTTAATACTTCTTCTTTATCCAGTCTCTAGTTGATAGGTATTTGGACTGCTTCCAAGATTGAGCTATCACAAAGTGAGCCACTATAAACATGGGTGCACATATGTCACTGTGACATGCTACTTTTAATTCTTTCATGTACATACCCAGCAGGGGAATAGCAGGGTCAAATGGGGCCTCTAGTCCTAGTTTTCTGAGGAATCTGCACACTGATCTCCACAGTAGTTGCACCAGTCTACATTCCCACCAGCAGTGGAGGGGGTTCCTTCCTCTCTGCAGCCTCGAAGCATTTGTTGCTGGCTAACTTCACAATAGCAGACATTCTTTCTGGAATGAAGTGGAATCGCAGTGTGGTTTTCATCTGCATTTCTCAAGTGGCCAGTGACGCTGAACATTTTTTTCATGTTTCTTTGCTATTTTCACTTTTTCATCTGAAAAATATCTTTTCCTTTCAGATGCTCTTTTTTGAATTGGGTCTTTAAATTTTTTTTTTTTTTTTTTGAGACAGGGTCTTGCTTTGTAGTTCAGGCTAGCTCTGAGCTCACTATGTAGCCCAGGAAAGCCTCAAATTCAGAAATCCTCCTGCCTCTGCCTCCCAAGTGTTGGGATTACAGGCGTGAGCCACCACGCCCGGCATTGTGGTATGTGCTATTGATTGCTGGTGGGCGTGAGTCTCCATGCCCAGCATTATATGTGGTTACTGGGGATCGAACTCAGGACCTTGCGCTTGAGAGGCAGGTGCTGGAACCACTGAGCTAAACCTCCGGCCCGTGGGTCTTTAAATTTTTAAAGAAATCATAGTGTGTAAGTGGCTGAGCTGAGGTCACTAACTGCGCGGCAAGGGCACCATCAGATGGAGGGCAGAGCTAGCACTTGACCAGTGTGTGCAGTGGCGGGCTATGGACCCTGGCTTCTCTCAACTAACAGCCTGAAGACTGTAGGCATGTACCTAATTCACGGTAGAGCTACCAAAGTGTTGCTCGGCGCTGTACACCGAACATTTCAGCGTAGAAGACTTAATGTAAACACCCCCACTCTCCCATGTACATGATCTGTTTGCTCTTCATTGTGTTTCTTATGCTGAATTATACCTTGAAGAGGTCTCTGAGGATTTTCATTAGTTGTTGTGTGTAACTTTAAGGTAAGAAAAATTTACAGATTGTTTCTTCCCCATTACACTCCGTAATTTCCTTTTTTTTTTTTTTTTTTTAACAGGGTCTCGTTTTGTAGTTCAGGTTGGCCCTAACTACACCATGTAGCCCAGGCAAACCTCAAACTCAGCAGTCCTCCTGCCTCTGTCTCCTGAGTGCTGGGATTATAGGTGTCAGCCACCACACCTGGCTACATTCAGTAATTTACTTTTAATCAGTTACTATGAAAAAGTATTTTACATGGCCTACACTTGCAGGGTACTGCTCGCAGGGCACTGGGCGGAGGAGCAGATCTCTTTCATGGTCATCTGTCACTTCCTCTCCTCAGATGAAGCCAACTAATTGTTAGTGACCCTGTAGCAAAGATAAGTTTAGATTTTACTTTTTCTCCTAGGGGTAAAGATATTGTTAAAGAGTAAACATTTGCTGAGTATTCTATTTTCAGTATAAATGACAACATTGATGTGACAAAATAGCCAATTAGATATTTCAGAACATTTAAAAATGTTTAGCTGTATGAAACCCAGAGTACTGGAGAGCGGATCTCGCTGTGAAGCTGCCTGCCTTTCACCGTATGTCACTTCCTGGTGCCCTCCTCCTTCAGGCCACTTGCTCACAGTATCCTATTTATTCACTTACTTGTTTCCAACCCTTCTTCTTACCAAGGAACCTATTCTCTTCTTCCACTTTTGTACTTACAGTAGCACACAGTGCATGGATACAACTGGTCCTCAGCAAATACCGTCTGCCAGGCCTGACAGACGCGGGCCTGTGTGAGGCCTGCAGGCCAGATCACCGCGCAGGCAAGCGAACGGGCAAGAGCCCGACAACTCACAGTTCAACTTCCAACAGGAGGAAAACAGAAAGCTTCTGTGAGTAGAGCTTTTTAGGGTAAAGAACATGTTATAAAAATGTCTCACAGAGAAAAGACTATATTTTTATTCACAATCTCGTTGTTATAAATCAACAGAAAATGTTCTGGTCCTAGGAGATGGTGGACAGAGAATAGACCATTGTTCTGGTCTCCTCCATGGACTCTGATAAATGGAGTGAGAAAGGTACAAAGAAACAGTGAGGAAGCATACAAGAAATCACTGATCTCTCTCATAGCTGTGAAAATTAAAAATTAAACAAGGTACATTTAAAAAACATTAAAGGTGCAAGCCCTTTAAGAAATTACAGTGTCTACAGTTATAGATGCTGATGATGTGCACATTTTTCAGGGCAATGTAAGTTTATAGACACTGCATGGAACATGACCTACTGGTATGAATTTATGAATTCAGAATGCTAAAGTACGTGACCTATTTGATCAGTAATCTCTTTGCTGTGAATCTCTCCAAAGTAATTATTTAAATATTAAAATTTAGTTTTATGTTTAATTACTATTCAAAAATTATGTGCATGAGGAAATGCATTAGTTATGAAGACATGTGGAAACACGTAAGTATGCTTATAAATTTAAGGAACTTTGTAAAATTACATGTACACCATGTAATCTAAAAAAAAACTGAATAAACAACTGGAAGAAAACATACCTTAGCTGTTTGTTATTAAGGTTGGAAAGATTTTGGCTGGTTTTACCTCTCTTTAGTTTCTGACCTGTTGTAATTAAATTTGGTAATTTATACAATCAATGGTATTTTAGTTGTGTGTTGTTCAAAAGAGCTTTTTTTTTTTGATACTAAGGATTGAACTCAGGACCTAGCAAGGGAGGTGTGGTGCCACTGAGCTACATCCTTGGCCCACTACCACAGCTTTTTAAAGACAGCTCTCATTGTTTGACCACACGTTTCTGCTGTTAAGTAGGCAATTGCCTTGGCAGAGGAATAGGTGGGTAAGGACATGCTCTTTTGATGACTTGTGTATAAAATAATGTATGATTTTTGGTTGGACAGTTACTATTATGATTTTGGACCATTCCCTGGTGAGAGCCTTCCCCCCCATCCGTTTGGCGGGGCTCAGTTTAGACGCCTGTGACACACTACATGTTAGAAGGGGATAGTTGGACGCCTCTACTTTTCAGTGTCACTTCTCTCTAGTGTGACAGATACTCTCCATAGGATCACTTTATTTATTTTTGTTTTGCTTTGCTTTTTTGGGACAGGGTCTCACTTTGTAGTTCAGGCTGGCTCTGAGCTCACTATGTAGCCCAGGCAAGCCTTGAACTCAGCAATCCTCCTGTCTCTGCCTCCCGAGTGCTGGGATTACAGGTGTGAGCCACCACGCCCGGCATTGTGGTATGCGGTATTGATTGTTGGTGGGCGTGAGTCTCCACGCCCAGCATTGTATGTGGTTACTGGAGATCGAACTCAGTATCTTGCGCTTTCGAGGCAGGCGCTGAAACCACTGAGCTAACCCTCCAGCCCCATAGGATCACTTTAAATCACTCCTGTAAGGGTGACTTTACAAGTCCCTTCTATTCTCAAACATAATGGTTGACTTTCATCCATTTGAGTTGGTGGCATCCCTGACCAACTTGTCAGCTGACTCAGACAACTGGAAAGGCCACGAGAACCTTTTCTTCCTGCTGTGCCTACACGCAGACCACTGGCTTTTAACCGCTCCGGAGCCTGGCAGCTCCCTTGGCACCTACAATGCTGTGTGATTCACCTTGTTTTCTAGTCTGCATTATCCAAGATTAGCAGTTCCCAGAGGGGATAGGGTGGTTCCTAGGGCACATCTGGCAATGTCTGAAGACACTTTTGGTTGTCACAGCAGCAGCCAGGACAGTGAAGGACCCACTGCTGGTGCCCAGTGGGCAAAGGCTCTGGATGCTGGTATGCATCCTCCCCAGCGCCACATCTCCCACTGTCCACAGTGCTGAAGCTCAGAAATCTTGCCCTGGAGTGATTCTTCCAAAACAACCCCTGCTTTCATACCTGTAGAACACACTACTTCTTGTGGTGAAGCTTTTGCATAAGGCTCCTCTTTCACAGTTCCTGGCCACATGGCAGGGAGCTTCTTCTGATCAAATGTGCATGTCCTCTCCAGCTCCCAGGACTTGGCTGCTACTTCAGGTCACCTGACTTCTGCAGGCTGGGCTGAGAGGTTTCTGTGTCACGATTAAAGAACTGTGGTCACAGCGAGGCCTGAGGCCTGTCTGTTCGTCCCACTGCAGTGAGCCTGCTGATATCAGGGGTCTTTCAACCAGAATAATCAGCAATGCCAGGTAGGAGGTGCTTAGAATCGCACATAAGTTCTCATGCCTATTCCACTTTGTGATCGGCAGATGTGTTCTTGAGTAGAATGGGTTTATTGTTGCCTTCCTTCCATTTTTCCCTTTTTTGGAGACAGGGTCTTGCTATGTAGCCAGGCTGGCCTCAGACTCGAAGTGCCTCCTCTTCCTGAATTCCAGAACTACAAATGTGCACCATTACATGCGGCTTCTCTTTTTTCTTCTCATCTGAGGGGTTCTTTCACATCTCTGTGTATGTTCATGCCACTCCCACCTCCTTGAAGGACCAGATTTAAAAACTAAATCACTGAGATTGACTAGGCTACTGCCATAGCCCCAATAAAGAGGGCAGGAGCCCGAGTTAACAGGTGAAGAAGACAGCAGGCTGGGGGTTCACAGCGAGGCTGGAGGACAGGACAGGGCAGGACAGCAGGGCCTGGCTGGGCCCTCCCTCTGACACTCAACCTCGCCCAGCATGCATTTAGGAAGTCGTTTCGGCTGCCACTCAACTTTTATGAGAAAACTGAACAGTGATTAGGGAAACGGAGGTGGTCGGTGGTGGAGGCCGACCTACATCTTAGCGTCAATCGCAGCCAGCTAGTGGCCTGGGGCCAGTGAGGTCCGGATGGGCACGCAGGGCGGAGGCCACGGTCGGGGATTTTACCGGGGTTTCCAGGAGGAAGCATGGGGCGGGAGGAAGCCGAGGGGTGAGGGACAGACAAGATTCTCTGGGCTCTCAGCGAGGGTTAGTCAGGTGGGGGCGCAGGACACAGGAGGAGTGCGCGGTGCCCGTGGTGAGCTGGGGGTGCCCGCAGCTGCCAGGGAGCAGACCGGGGGTGCCGTCAATCTTGTGTCCTCCAGGCGCCCCAAGACTATGCCCAGGCCACGTGACGGTCAGCAGACGGTGAAAAGCGCAGGCCACAAACCGGGCTCGGGGAATGTCTTTGGCGACTCGGTCCATTCCCACCGGCTTCTGCCCGGGCGTGCGGGGATCCGGCCGCCGGTCCAGGCTGGACGCTCGATCCCTGGGGAAGCCGTTCGGTGGGCTGGCGTCGGGCAGGGCCGCGCACCGCAGCCGCTACCAGCCGACCGGGCCGAGGCGAGGCGGGGTCGTGCGTGCGCGAGCCGGCCCGCCGGGTCTGCAATCCGAGTCCACGCGGCGGGGCGGAGCTGGGCCGAGGCGCGTGCGGGGAGTCGCAGCGTCCACGCTCGCTCCTCGGGGCCGCGCCCAGGCGTCGCGGGACGGCGGCCGCGGCAGGGGCGGGGACTGCTGGGGCAGGAGGCGGAGCCGCCCGGGAAGGCGTGGCCTGCTCCGGTGCGGAAGGCGAGGCCGTTGGTCGTGACGTCGCAGGAGGCGGGCCCATCTGGGGGCGGGGCCTGCAACGGGGCGGGGAGAACGGCGGCAGCGGGCGCGGGAGCTGCGCGAGTGCAGGCCGCGGCGACCGCCGAGTACCGCACGCTGAGTAGAGTGGCTTGCTAGCCCGCTGCTTCGCGGCGCTCGCTCCTCCCCCGGGCGCACTCACCGGGCCCGGGGCGCTAGCGGGCGAGGTCCCGGACGACGCGACGCCCGGAGCACGCGGAAGTGGTGAGTGTGGGCTCGGAGGTGGCTGGGGTTTCCAGCGGGCGCGGGTCGCACAGGCCGCCGCCCCCTTCCCTCGCCGCGGGCCGGCCGGGTGCGCGCCCCGACATCCTGTTTACCGCGGGACGCCGCGGCCGCGAGCGCGCGCCCGGGCCGGGCCCTGACCGCGGAGGGCGCCGGGGGCGCGGGTCGGAGCCTGGGCGCGGGCCTGGACGCGGGCCGCGCCCCGCCCTGCGCACCCCGTCGGGACTCGGGGCAGCTGCTCTGCGCGACCGAGGGCCGCGAGGCGCGGGCCTGGAGCGCGAGAGGACGCCGGGGTCGCGACCGCGGCGGGCAGCCTCGACAGCTCCCGCAGGTTGGTGCCCGGACCCCCAGGGCCTGCTCCGGGCCGGCTCTGTGAGCCGCGTCGTCGTCGCCGGGTCGGTCGGGCGCCTTCGCTGGGCAGCGACCCTTGGGTTTCTGGGCGGAGCCCCTCCGTGCGCTTCTCAAGTGACCTGAACTGTCGCGCCCCCGGCCGGTCCACGCCGGTCCACCGCTCTCCGAGCTGCTAGCGCGTCCCTTCAGCCTCTGGGGTAAATCCTAGGGTTTTTCTCAGTGGCGTAAAATTTCTTTACTTCCTCTAGGGAGGAAGGCATTAGGAAGCTGGGGCTGTGAGGTGATGGGTGTAATGCAGAGACAGCGGGGTGCGATCGTGGGGTCTTCGGTTGTGGGCTACTTGTGGGTCAGGTTTCAGTTATGTGTGCGCTCACACAGTGGAAAGATTTTGAAAAGATACACGTTTTGAATTGATTACATTTTTGTTGCTCCTTTTTCAAAACCCTATTTTGTTGACTTTTGCTTTTGGTGGTGCTGTGAGTTTCCACGACTAGGGAAAGGTTAGTGTGTTCTTTTGTACTTTGTGGTGAAGATCGGTGGAGACACTGGGGTCCCAGACACATCTGGTACGGTGTAGTCTGTAATGTGAAAAAAATGTCTTCACTTGAGATCTGGCTCACTTTTAAAGACTCCACTACATCATGTCATCGTGAATAGAATAGTCACGATCTTTTCTTAATTCTGTGTTTTATGTCAATAGCACTTTGATTGCATTTTACTTTCTGTACATAACTATATAGCTGTATTTCCTTTTTGTTTCTGGGATTTCAAGCTTGGCACTGCAGCCAGTTTAAATAGTTTCTCTCATTTCAGAGTATAGTAATTATTTACTGTCATTGGGAAATGATGATAGTGAATGACGTAGACAGACAAAATGGAGACACTTCCAAAGTATAACTGCATATCAGTTTGTTGTAATTTAGAGACTTTTAAGATCAGTTTGGTGAAGGCTGTCCTTGTAACTGTTTTTCTGATCATTTGATAGCCACCCTTTATAGATTATGGTGTTAAGGAGATTAGGTTGCAGAATCCTTTCAGTTCGAGCACTTGGGTGAAAATAAGGAATTTTGAGGGTAGAGTGTTACTTTGCAGGAATTAATGGATTAAAATGCATGAGGAAACAATCTGTCTTACGAGATGTATCAGTTGAAATTCTAAATTTATGAACACGGGTGGTTTTAGCAGCAGCCTACCAGTTACAAATGGTAATGGTGCTCTGAATTGATTGCTCATTTTCTTTGGAGTCGCCAATACTTGGAAGCTCACCCAAGTGGAGGAATCATCGAGAACATGCTTAGATCTATGTCTGTTTCTGTAGGGAGAAGAGAGTAAAAATAGCTGCACTGCTGAAGCCTGCTGTGGAGACCAGGTTCTGTCTTTTCTCAGCTCAGGTTCCTCTGGTGTCTTTGCTTTCTAAACCCCTGTGTCATTCTGCATATGCTTGCTATGTTCTAAGGTGATGATAGCGTGCTATTGAGAGATTTGTCTGATGTGTGCCTACTTGTGCAAAGAAAATTTTCTTTTTTTTGATGAGCTGAATCTTGCTGGACAAGAGCTCCTGCAGGGTGGCTCAGGGGCATATGGAGGGGACCTGCCACGGAATAGAGGTTTCAGGGGACCTTGTGGACAAATGGACCCCGTCTTGGTGTAGCTCTGCACCCTAGGCCACTGTTTGGCAAGTTTCAGAGAGGCTTTTGGTAGCTGCAGCTTAAGGGGAGGGTGGTACTATTGGCATCTATGAGCAAAGGCCAGGGGTACTAAACATCCCATAGTGCAAGGACCCCCCCCCCCATCCCAGCAAAATATTATCTGGCTGTAGATGTTAGTAGTGCCTACGTTGAGAAATCTTGTTTTAGGATATTGGGCAAGAAACAAAGTCTGAGCTCCTGTCCCAATAAATCATTTCACTTTTGGCTGTTGTTTTTCTTATCTGTAAAGCAGAAATAAAAATATCTACTTTGGTTATCGCACAGAATTGCCAGGGTAGGTCAGGTAAATAATGCAGAAGTAATGTATGGAATCTGAAATTCTACACAAATTATAGTTATTATAAAGACTTTTAGAAAATGGATTGTTAGGTATGCTGGTGTTGCTAGGTTAAAATGGTGGATTTTTTTTTTTTTTTTGTCAGTATTGGGGATGAGCCTCACAGTTTTTTACTTACTAGGCAAGTATTCTACAACTGAACTAAATATTTTCAGACAGGATATTGCTAAGTTGGTCTCCACTTGTGGTCTTCTTGCCTCCGTCTCTGAGTAGCTGGGATGACAGGCCTGCACAGTTAGCTCAGCCATGTTTTCTTTTTTTTAAACAATTACACTGCAGGCTGGGTGTGGTAGTGTACAGCTACTCGGAAGCCTGAGGCAGGAGGATTGCTTGATCCAGGAGTTCATGAGCAGCCTGGGCAACACAGTGAGAGGCCTTGTCTCTGGAGAGAAACGATTGATGCAGAGGTGAGTTACATTATGGGTTGTCCTGGAGACATTGCCTCATTGTTTCTACCCACTTCATGCTGACCTCCAGCTGGATTCTTGTCCCTTCGGTGCCCCTTTGAGCTCCTCTCTGTCTCCTATCTTCAGCGAGGTGTGTAAGTGCTGCTTCCTGTCATAGAGCTCTCTGGTAGCGTGAGGTTTCACACAGCTGCCATGTCAAGCGGGTGCCTTGAAGCAGGAAACCAGCTCCTCTGAGCCTCTTCCTCTGCAGCGCTCGGCACTGGTGTCGGGCTGGAGGCCATAAGCAGCTGTAAACGTTCAGCTCGCTTCCTGAGCCCTTCACGTCCCAGGGTTTATGATCTGTGAGCCTTTGCAGCTGGCAGCGGGCACACATTGTTCCTGGGTGCTTGGAGACAAGATGTGCTGTTGGAAGCAGAAGGAAAATTTCTCTCAAGTTGCTCTGGCCAGATGACAGCTGGCATTGGGTGGGATATTTTAAATCTGGTTAACTGACGTTACATTAATAGTCGCACGGCATTTTGTTTATTCATTTAGCAAATATTTGTTGTGTTTTTGTTCTGATCTTAGAGAATGTATAGGACGAAATGGGCAGCAGTGGCTGTGCACACATGAGAGGGAGTCCCGCAGTGGGCTTTCCCAGAAGCCGGAAGTTTTGACGTTGGAGGGTGGCTTCCCTTTGTGTTTTCTTTTAAAATTGCAGATGAATCCTTTTTTTTGGTCTGTGTAAACATCTCCTGAAAGCTGCTAAGTGCCCGGCAGGTGGATAAGGCACTGCTTGTGGTGGAAGTAGGTCTGCTGCATCAGCCACAGTGTTGGTGGTGTGGTAGAGGCAAAACCAAGACCACCAGGGTGCCGCAAGAGTGACCCCCACATGGAGCCCTTTTTGTGACTGAGGAAGAAACGTGTTTTGGGAACATCGGGGGTGATGCATGAAGGTCACCTGGGGCTGGGTTGGGCGCAGATGGTGTCGGTGGCAGGCTGGAGAAGAGACTGCTAGGAAGGGCGCAGGGTGGGCGGGTGGTATGGTGTGAGGTCGGACCACGGCCCAGGCTGAACACCCGGAGAGGAAGGGTGAGGAGCCTGTGTGGGTTTAGGCTCAGGAATCCCATCACGTGAGAGTGGGTGAAGCAGGAGGTGGTGCTGTGCGTGGTACCACTTAGCATTCTCTCCAAGAAGGCATGAACAGGAAGTAAGTGTGTGCCTTTCCTGGCTTTGGAGAGGACAGTGGCAGAAGCCTGGCGTGCATGGGAGAAGTGTGGGAGGCTGTCCTCAGGCCTGCTGGGCAATTTGCCTCTCAGCCTGGTAAGGGGCAGGATTGTGGAAAGCAGATGGCCAGCCCCAGGGCGCAACGGTCCTGGGTTTTAGAGGGCGGACCTGTGCAGCGGACCATGGGAAGTTTTCCTGTCACCACACAGCGTGGTAGTTGCCAGTGGTGACCAGGAAGGCATTCAGAAGAGGTCAAGGGGTTATTGCAGTGAAAGGAGTGTCCGGTCTCCAGCAGAAAAGGCCACTTTGGAGCCTCACATAGGGTCCGGGGTGTGTGTGGCATGGCAAGGAGGGACACAGGACGAGGAGCTGCTGCTGGGTTTCTGGAGAGTGGCACAAAGGCGCTGACTCCTGAGGGAGCGCTCCATGGAGTAACACAGAGGAAGGCTCTGCAGCTGATTGTGTGGGACACCGTGATAGCCTGATCCCGCTGTGGGAGCCAGTGGCACAGTGTGCGATAATTCAGGTACAAAGCAGATGGGTTAATTGCATTTCCTTTCTATTTTTTTTGAGACAAGGTCTCACTATGTAGTTCAGACTGGCCTTGAACTCTATGTACTCCAGCTGGGCCTGGAATTCATAGCAATCCTCCTGCCTCAGCCTCCTGAGTACTAGGATTACAAACAGGCACCATCACTCTTGGCTTGAGTTAATTGCTTTTAGCCTTGTTTTCTGTTTTGATAGTCTGTGCAGGCTCTGGACACTGAGAGTAGGACACTGCTCAGGCCCAAGAAACCTGTCCAGGACAAGTTACCCTAAGGGGGAAGTGCGCTTAGATATGCAGACACATACAGATACATACACATGTGGTTGACTCCACAACTTCGTATTTTGGCTGTCTTAACTATGTACATAGAAATAGAAACTGTAAAACAACATTCAGTGGGAACTTAAAAATGAGAGTTCCTTTAGCTCCCACAGTTCCTTAAAAAGCCAAATTCCCTGCAGCAGGATCTGATTTATAATATTTTCATTCCCATATAATTCTGAAGACCCTATTTTCTAAGCAGGTGTGCCCTGCATCTTTCTGCCTACAGCCCACTCCAGCTAAATAAACTGTATCAGTGGAAGCGACACAGTGTGTCTATACAGACTTTCCCAGAAAATCTAGCACATTCCTACCTAAGCGGACATGCTGGGTGACATTTAAAGTAAGTTGGTTTCTCATTTTTCCTTAGAAATAGAAGAAAGCATAGTTTATCGTCTTGAGCACTCTCTACATAGTAACTGCTTCTGTGTGTGGGAAAGTTCCCACTTTCAGCACCTTTGTTTTACCCACATCTAAGCCTTTCTAATACAGAGCATTGGACCACTCTGTTTTGGTGTTTGTTTTGCATTTACAGGGGGCATTTCAACCATCACTTGAAAATTCTGTGGGTGTAATCCTTGAGACCTCAAAACCACCCAGAGGTGGGTATTAGCTTTACCCTCCCTCGCTCGCAGTACGTCAGGAGACATACTGTGTTCATACCCCCAGCTAGAGCCAAGCCAGCCTGCACAGTCAGCTCAGGAGCAGCGGCTGCTGTTAGGGTGCTTCTGACGCCCTGAGTGCTGGCTGCACAGGTCTCAGCTCCCCACTGTGTCTCCCGTGGGGAAGGAGAAAGCAGAACCCCTCTGTGGTTGGACAGGAGGAGTGGGGCAGTGGGTCCTGGAGCCCAGATGACCTAAGAAGGCTGTTCTGTGGGTGTTTAAAATAAAGCTGGTTGTTTCTCCTACAGCCAGAACAGTGTCAGACAAGTTATTTTTTAAATAACAATTTGTTACTAATGCAACGCCTTTGTTTTTCCTGGTGTGGTAAAGGGCGTAAGGGTAGGAGAACTGACAGCAGTCTACTCCATGAAGCACAATTACATTTGCAGCCTTGCTGCATAGTTAATTTACTCACACTGTCGTGAGACTATAATTCATAGCCTTTTTTTAATTAGTAGGAAAAAGAGAATTTAAAATAATCTTTATGCTGCAGTACATGTGAAGACAAGGGAAAATGGCTACCAAGCATGTGTTTTCGCAGCAGAGCTCCTCTGAGGAAGCTAGTGAGGGTCATGGCTGTGTGGGGGTAGGCGGGCATGCACTGAAGAGCGGGATGTGTGTGTGTCACCGGTGCGGCCTTGGCGGGGTCAGGTAGAAAGTAGTGTGCCCTGTAGTCTCCTGTGCTCAGAGCTGGGAAATGGGACAGCCCCTTGGCATAGGATGGGTGGCGACTTTGTTTACAGTGTGGAAGGGGAGGTCAAAGGTCAGAAGGGCCTGAACACAAGTGGCACGAACCTTTGACTGGGATCCCAGAGGTGGGCACTGTGATGTGTGAGTGGCAGACAGCAGCAGGCATGCGGTGCTCATGCGCGTCTGGGTCGGCAGCTCTTCTCCCCATGAGTGTGCCAGTGGAGCCAGCGCTGTCCTCGGAAGGGCCCTGCGGAACAGTCCATGGGATGCGTGGGGCCAGCAGGAGATCTCGGGCTTCTAAGACGGAAAGTGAGGCCTCTCGGAGGAGTCTCTGTGCCCTGAAATCCGAAGGGTGAGTGAGGCCCCAGGAAGGGAGAGAGGCTTTCAGCCAGAGAGCCCGTGTGTACGGAAGACTCGCACCCCGCAGCTGGTACAAGGAGAAGGTCCAGGCAGGAGAAGTGTGGGCACCTGCCAGGCTGTGTGGCCTTGCTGCTCTGGGCTTCCTTGAATGGGAGTCAGGGAGCAGAGCTTTTAATCAGACAGTGACACAACGGGGCTGGGGTTCGGGCTGGGTTCGTGTCCTATGAGGGAGCGGCAGGCCCATCCCTCAGCCCACACCCCCACTTCTCCACTCTGCCCACTGGCCCTTTCCCTTAACTCTGCAAACCCACTGCTGCCCGTTCTGAGGCTGTGTCCTAAGCTCTCTGTGACCTGTTGTCCGCCGTGAGGCCTTCTGTCCTTGTCACATAAAATGTTCTGTGCCCCAGAAACCTCCCTTCAGGCAGATGGCCCCAGGCTGGCTCTGGGCTCCTGAGGCTTCCCTCTCTCCTCTTGGTGTCTTTGTTCTCCTTTTGAGTGTCTTCTCTTTCTCTTTCCCTTTATCCACTGACACTTCCCAGAAGGCTCTCCGAATGGCAGATCTCTCTCACGAGGCCCTAAGACTGGGGAGAGGAGCACTGGGGAGCAAGACGCGAGGTCCTTGCCAGCTTCCCAGCAGCTAAGCATGTTGATAAATAAGACGCTGTCAGGGTCAGGGTCTTGATATGTAGGCCACATTGGGCTTGAACTTGTGAGAATCCTCCCTCTCAGCCTCCTGAGTCCTGGGATTACAGGTGTAGGCTATCACGCTGGCTGCTCTGCTTTTCTTAGCATATCTTTATCTAGCACCCTTTCACCTCAGACCGTAAGGTGATGACCCATATTCATTCTCAAGGGCCACGCAGGCTAAACACCTTTGCTAGCCTTGAAGTGGAGCAGGCAGCACGCACATGAGCGTGTGCCAGGGTCCAGTAAACCTGATGTGCAGGCCGAGATCTGCCCCTTTACTCCCACCTCATCTAGATCCTAGTGACCTTGTCAGGTCAGTGCAGGCAACTGGCCTCACAGGCCCGTTTGCTGGCCTCTGTCTTTCCCTTCTCCCCAGCCCACACTGAGGGGCCACTGTCTGCCTGTCCGCCGTCCAGGCCACTTGGCCCCTGCCCTAGGACTTAGCGCCTGATCCTGCTCCCCAGCCACCCTCAGCTCTGCCTGGCTGTGCTTCCTGCCGGACATGGCCCTTTGGCCTCCTTCCAGTCTGTGCTCAGAGTCTGCTGAGTGGTTTCAGAAGCCAGAAGTCCCTGGGCTGTAGAGAGCAGGCACCTGCCCACATCTGGGCTGGGCAGCTGGTCTGAGACCAAGGTTTCCTTCTCAGTGAAAGTCTGTGTCACTGTGACATTTAGTATTTTGTATGGGCCCCTCAAGGTTTCTGTATTCCTTTTTTAAAATCTGTGCTCTCCATCTGGCCAAATGCTACCTCTTTCATGGCCTTTTCAGCTCTTTGATCTGCATCCTCTGGGGTCACATAGGACCCTCTGCTTTAGGGTATCATTTTGATTTTTTTTTTTTTTTGAGACAGGGTCTCGCTTTGTAGTTTAGGCAAGGCTTGAACTCAGCAATCCTCCTGTCTCTGCCTCCTGAGTGCTGGGATGACAGGTGTGAGCCACCACACCCGGCACTGTGTGGTATGTGGTATTGATTGCTAATGGGTGTGAGTCACCATGCCCAGCATTGTATGTGGTTACCAGGGATTGAACTCAGGACCTTGCGCTTTTAAGGCAGGCGCTGGAACCACTGAGCTAAATCTCCGGCCCTCATTTTGATTTTTGATTTTGTTTGTAAGACAGGCTCCCATACGTTGTCTGTGCTGGCTTTGAATTTCTCTGCCTCAAGTGATCCTCCTGCCTTAGCCTCCCGAGTAGCTAGGTGTCATGGCGCATGCGTGAATTCTCTTGCAGAGGTCTGCTGTGCAGTCCCATGGGCCAGGAGAACAGGAGCATCTCATCGTGGTCTTACTGCCTTTAGCAGGAGGCCGTGGCTGTTCAGAGGTCTGAGCTGAATCTCATGAAGCATTGTGCACAGTGCACCTGCATAGGACGTGCACAGTGGCTTTGTCTTTGCTGAAGGGAGTGTGCCGTGTTACACGCTGACTTTTGTGTAAGATGGAAGGTTTGGTGAAAGATCACCAAGTGCTTTGGGAAAACTTGAGTGTGTGCTTGGTCCTGCCAGGAGCTGAGTAAATTCTCAGTTCTTCTCTGATAAGCAGAAAGTAGGAAGGCAAAGAGGGGAGAAGGAAGGGAAGAGCTGGGAGGAAGGAGGGAGAGAGAGAACATTGCTGTAGCCCATTTTGCTCCCTGGCGTGAAGCTCATGGCCCGTGTTTGCTTGATGCGGTTCTGACCATCAGTCCGGCCCCAGTTGCCCCGGCCCCAGTGACCCTGGCCCCTAGGCCTCCGGGCCTCCTCTTCTTAGACCTCCTGCTGATGCATGGCCTTGGTGCATTACAAAGGGACCTCTGGTCTCTTTTCTTTTCTTTTTTTTTTTTTTTTGAGACAGGGTCTCGCTTTGTAGTTCAGGCTGACCCTGAGTTCCCTATGTAGCCCAGGCAAGCCTCCGCGAACTCAGCAATCCTCCTGCCTCTGCCTCCCGAGTGCTGGGATGACAGGCGTGAGCCACCACGCTCAGCACTGTGGTATGTGGTATTTATTGCTGGTGGGCGTGAGTCTCCACGCCCAGCATTGTATGTGGTTACCGGGGATCGAACTCAGGACCTTGCGCTTGCGAGGCAGGCGCCGGAACCACTGAGCTAACCCTTCAGCCCTCCGGTCTCTTTTCTGGTCCTAGAAATATAATATTGGCCCATGATTTCCCCTGCAGTGGTGACAGGGACTGAGAGCGAGCCAGCCTGGGGAGATGGCAGAGGGCCTCTCTAAACGCATCTCGGGGCAGGCACGGTTCATTTAGCTGTTAGAGTCTGTGTTTTGTTGGGCCGTCCTTTGTGACCAGGTCCTGCACTGTGGGCTAGGTGGAGGGCTCTCCTGGTGTATGTGACCTGCCGAGCCCTCACTGTGTACTTTAAAACACTTTAATTCAGAAAACATTAGGTTCTTGCTGTCTGTGGGGGTACTGACCTGTGGGAGTCTGAGTGTACCTGTGCTGGCCTTGTGAGAGGCTCCCTGGACTTGGGACCCGGAAATGCCAGGTAGGGCTGTGCCTGCCCTCTGGAGCTCTGGCACTCTGACTCTGGCTCTGGCTCACAGTGGAGCCCAGTTTTCTAGGCTGAAAATGGTTTTCTAAGGAGCCTTTGAAGGCTCAATGATAGAACATTCGAGATAGCTTCAGGCAGGGCCAGGGAGCCAGAGCCGACACCTTGCCCAAAGTCTGTGAATGATTGTGTCATGTTTCTGCTCTGCTAGGCAGTACCTTTCTAGGTCAATATTACAGTTACCACCATCTGTGGTGTGCGCATGGGTGGATAGGATACTGACCACGAAGGCAGTGGTATAGGGGAGCGGGTCAGACACCCAGTCTGCAGTTGACTGTGGGTTCGAGTCCTGGTTTCCCTCCCTGGTGGGGGGATGGGGGCATTACTCTTTGTGTCTCGATTTTCTCATTGTGTGAGTGGAAAATGCTGAGGTCAGTGATTCCCCCAGTGCTCTACTCAGCTTGCCATGTGGACATCCTAGAAATGCCCTGAAATTTCCCCTGTCTGTTACCTGGGACTCCTGTGTGCGTCACATGCCTGTCTGAGGCCTCCTCTTCAGAGCAGCTTCCTTCTGTCAACTTGCCACTTGGCTTTCTTGTTTCGGTGCCGCCAGGGCCGCTGTCTGAGCTACTGCACACCAGGCTGCTGTCTTCCATGCGGCACATTCTTAGCACTCTCCTTCCTGGTAGACTTTGTGCTGAGAGTCTTTGAAGGAACTGCTCTTCTCTCCACGTCCTGCTAATGCCTGTCAGTGCCCCTTGTACACTGAGGAGCGAGCCTCCTGTCGGAGAGTAGGTGAAAACTTGAAAGTTCTTTCCAGGGTATGAGTGTGTGCTCTGCGCCCAAGAGAGTGGGCGCCGGATGGAGGAGGGCCGGACACCCAGGTCCTCAGGGTCCCTTCCGAGCCAGGCCCCACCCTGTGGCCTGTGCTGGCTCCTGAAGACGGGTGGGTACCTTCTGCTCTTGCTGGCTGCAGGACTGTTTTGCCTGGGCAGAGGTGGTGGTTCAGACACTTCTGCGTGATAATTTGGTCTTTGGTGTGTTGCCGTGGAAACAGAACCGCATTTACAGTAGAATGTGTTGGGCCAAAACATGTTCCAAGTTTCAAACAAACCCCTGGTAGTGGGTTTTTAGACCGACAGGAAAGTTTCTAGGCTAATGGAGATGAGTGTGTTTGGGCGAGGTGCTGTGTGGTGCACTTCGGAGGCAGAGTGTCAGGCCCGAGCCTGGCCATGGCACTGCCCAGTGTCCTGACCGGCACATCTAGAGTCGCTGCCCTGTTGCTTGGCACACTGCAGGAGCCCTGTGTGAAGAGGCTTTGTTGGTCCTTCTAAAAGTCATGGTGGCAGAGCTGGAGGGTCCCTTGAGCCCAGTGTTGAGACCAGCCTGGGGGATGGGGGGATCCAGGTGCCCCAAGAAGAGTGTTTTAGGGGGAGTGGGGTATTGGGGATTGATGCCAGGGCTTTGCCCTGAGTCACATCTCCTGTACCCCCCCAATAGTTTTCAATTTTATTTTGAGACAGAGTCTTGCAAAGTTGCCAGTTTGTAGACTGTGCTTGGCTAAAAGTTGTTCTCTATACTTTTTTTTTTTTTTTTTTGAGACAGGGTCTCACTTTGCAGTTCAGGCTGGCCCTGAGCTCACTATGGAGCACAGGCAAGCCTCAAACTCAGCAATCCTCCTGTCTCTGCCTCCCAAGTGCTGGGATTACAGGCGTGAGCCACCACGCCCGGCACTGTGGTATGTGGTGTTGATTGCTGGTGGGCGTGAGTCACCACACCCAGCATTATATGTGGTTACTGGGATCGAACTCAGGACCTTGTGCTTGCGGAAGCAGGCGCCGGAACCACTGAGCTAAATCTCTGGCCCAAGTGTTCTCTGTACTTCTGTTTGATTTTTTTTAATAAAAATCAATGGAATAAGGATCAAGCAATATCAAAAGTGGAACATTGCCACATAATTACCAATCAGGTGAAGTGCGGCTCATGCTGAGTTGAATAAAGACATTTAAGGGAGCTTGGAAGCCAGACATGCGAATATTGCTTTGATTATTGGGAAACAAGGAAAGCAGTCAAACGGGTTTCTTCTTCCTCCCAGACCTGTTTACTTTTCTCAGGCTAGAACTGATAGCGCTAATGGTTTTATGAGGTAACTAATACCTGTCTGCTGTGAACCCAAGGATGTTTGGTGCTAGTGCTACTTCAGGGCAATTGATGCACAATAATCACAAAATCTTGTAATAATTTTAAGAGCTGGAAGAAATCAGAATTGCTCAGGAAACACTTTTCCAGTTTTGCAGTAGTCAAAAGAATTCGAGCACTTAAGTAATTTGCCAAGACCTTTGTGGGCTAAGCTTTCCTGCTTTTCTGCAGTTGCTGGGGTGTGACTTAGGCTTAAAGCAGCCACATGTGGCCTCTCCCGGACACTAAGTACCTCTGAGGAGGCTGAGAGATGCTTAACAGGCAGGAGGTTTGGGAGTATTCAGGAAAAATGAGGGTCCACTCGGGCTCCCCCACTGCCTTGCACACTGAGGGCGGGGCCTGTGGGGAGCAGAAACAGCTGTGGGTGAGGCCCGGGTGTGCCAGGCTGATGGCAGGCAGGGTGGGGCTGGTAGAGGCTTGGTGCTGCTCTTTCTGGAACAGTCGAATCAACACAGGCTTAGTCCTTGGGACGGGTAAAACTTTGCTCTAGTTTAAAAAAATCTGATAGTACTATCTCTGCTAATCTTCAATAAAGTATTTCCTTTAATGTTGCCATTTACTCCCATATTAAAGCTATTTTTACTTATTCTGTTGCAGTATTTGTCCATAATAGGTATGTATTCCAGATTTTTAATTGGAGGATCAATATATATGTCTTTTTACTTGAACTTTTTAAAAATTCTGTTGCAATATAATTTTCATAATATTTTTGAATGGCTGTGTAATAATGAGTTGGGTCAGTAGCATATTTTATTTTGCTTAAATGAATCCCTATTATGGAATATTTAAGACACTCGCCTTTTACAGACTATTATTGGGAACATTTAAAAAAATAGCATTTTCCTGCTGCTAAATTAGGATAAATGTATAGATTTATCATATCAAAGTTGATAAGCAATTTTAGGGCTGTTAATGTGTAATTACGGAAAGCTGAACAGACACGTGGATTCCCCAGGGGCTCGACTGTTGGTGGGAGCTGCTGAATTTGTGGCAGCCATGCAGCATGTCCCGTTCCAACACGTGCCCTGGCCAGTGCAGGGGCGAGAGCAGCAGGTGGAGTTCCTTTAGGTGCCCTGGGAGAATAGAGTTTGCTTCTGTTTGGATGCATTTTCTCATTAAGAAATCATAACTCTGTAAGTGTAAGGAAGCCATGCATGTGGAACCGGTGAGGGTTGTTCCTGCCTGTTGTATAACTTAGTAATACATGCACAGAACTTCCACCGGCCTGGGCTTATGAAGTGCTCTAGCAAATTCGACATATTTTTGCATGACTAATGGGAATGAGGACTTTTACTTTTGCATCAGGCAGGTGCCCTTGGAACATTCATGCATTGCTTTTTGCTGAACTTTTGCTGTTTAGGAAATGAACTGTTTATTCTGGGGCCAGGGTGATGGTGGTGTGATGTGGGTCTGACGCCGCACTGCCTGACTTGGAGTCCTGTTTGCTCC
Organism: Thryonomys swinderianus; assembly: GCA_004025085.1. NCBI lineage: Eukaryota > Metazoa > Chordata > Mammalia > Rodentia > Thryonomyidae > Thryonomys > Thryonomys swinderianus. Next base: position 30,810 of record PVIC010009979.1, read on the forward strand.
CCCTGCCAGCCGGCTGAGCCCCCCTGCTCCGCAGCCTCTCTCAGCCCCTCCACTCCCTTTTGCATGGCCACCCTCAGCTGGCCGCCCCACCTTTGGTTTGGAAGTGTAGGCATGGTCTCTCATTCCTGCAGCCCCTTCTGCTGGGAGCACTGCCTTCTCCAGCTGCCCATCCTGTGGGGCTCGTGCCTTCCTTCCCCCTTGAGGAGCGGTTCTGCTTGGTCCCTGGCTTTCCCCTCTTGGCGCTTAGCAGTCACCCCGTGCTGGCCCTGGCTCCACTGCCGTGGAGCCCCTGGGCCTCGGGGGTCCTCACAGTGGTGTGGGAGTGCCAAGGGTGGCTTGGCTTTTGGAACACCTGTTCCACTGTTTACCATTTTCCTTTTTATTGTTCCCTTTATTTTGTCAGGAGAAAGGCCGTTTTACAGAGTACACCCAGTGGGCTGGGGTGAGGCCCAGGGCTGGAGTCTTTGCCTAGCATGTGGAGGCACTAGGAAAACAGCACCCCTAGACTGACAGACCTCCCTCTGTGGGGTATTTGTGTGGAGAACAGTGAGTACAGGAAGGGATGAGGGGTCATGAGAGAGCAGAAACATTTTTATTGGAAACTTAGGAACTGAGGTTTGGAGAGGTGAAGCAGTTCGGAGCTTCTGTCCCCAGGTCCCATACTCTCTTTTCAGGTAGCTACAGTTTAATGTCAAATACTGGGTTAGCCGTTTTTGTTTTCTTTCAGAGATTGTAGGGTGTAAACCTAAGAACTGGCCTTTCCAGGCAATCATGCACAATTTGCTGTAGCGGCTAAACAGTTCCTCATAAACCCACCCCAGCCAGCCCCGCCCCACACTGCTGTAATAGTTTGAGTGTGGTATTGGACTTCTTGTGGTGCTTACTTCCTCACTGGGGATCAGCGGAAGCTTATTGCCCTAACTCTAGACTGTGGGGCATGTACAGTGTTTATTCTATTTAAGTAATCCTACAATTGTTAACATTTTGATTACTTCCTTGGCATACTGTAAATGCTGTTGTTTTTGTCCAAATTTTAAGGTGTTGGGTGCTTACCCATGCATGATTTAAAAAGCACACACTGAACGTGGATAGAAGCATCATAAATTTGCCCAGTTTGCCGTGTGGAACAAATGAATTCTGTATGTACTCAATGAGTTTTCAGCTCTGTGGACTCTGGGGTGCCTGAACAGTTACTCATGGTTAGATTTGCCCCGGGAAACCCTGAGATTCTGGGGGCCTGCCTCCCAGGTTGCTTGGAGGGCTGAGGGGAGCTACTCTCTGGGCCAGGCCCTAGTCCTGGGGAACAGCATGCAGCTTGTGTTTGTCCCCTGTGCTGCCAGAGTGCCAGGAGCCCACTGGGCAACAATTCCCTGGCCTGTGATGGCAGCGTGGCTGCTTCTGTCTAGTGGGCAGTGGCCCAAAAGCAATTTCTGAGGGTACGTCTGGTGCTGGTCAGTGGCCCCAGGATTTCATGTGGTCCTCCGTCCTGGGCTGGAGTTCTTTCATGGTTCAGATCTGGCTTCCATGGAATAAAGGTCGGTTTTTCTCTGCAGAGGCGTGTGACAGCAAGTTTCTAACTGCACGCAGGGCTCCTAGTTCATGTTCAGGATTTTGCTTCAGGCGCCTCCATGCAGCTGTGTGCCCTGAGTTTTCATATCCTAGCTGTGCAAGCGGTTTGACATGAGTTACTGTCAGAACAGCGTTTGAGGGTCCTGTCTACATGAGTGCCGAGTCTGCAGAGCCCGGTCCCTTCTCACTGCCCCTAGTCCACGTGAGTCTCTGTACCTGTGCGATCAGGCATTTATGGAGTAGGTCTGGACTTGGTGAGAGGAAGGTTTGTCAGCAGTGAAACCAAAGAAGGGAATCTAGAGCAGAGGGAGCTGCAAGAAGGGCTGGGAGAGGGCCAGGCACTCCCGAATGCAGGGGAGGGCCTTCTCTGGTGTTACTTCCTTCATCTGGAGCAGCAGGAGGGTGAGTCTGGAGATGAAGCCTAAGCTACACCCTGGCCCGCTTATTTATTTTGAAGTCCCAACACTGCATTTAAGCCTGAATGAACACTGGGGTTTTCATTTAGAAAAAACAACTTTTAGCTTAACAGTTTTGCCTTAAAAGAAACACAACATGTGTACCACAGGTTTGCCACACTGGGTCTAGACCGCCCCACCCAGAGCCTTCTTCCTCTCCTGCTAACATGTGGGCTCTCTTTGTCTTCCATGTTATACATCAGGGAATTTGGAAACAGTTCCAGTTCTTTCTGTGTGAACCTTCTGTGCATCCTGAGCCCCTTCACAATACAGTGAAGTATACGTTTGGATTGACAGTGATGAATCTGCTTTTTCTTGGAGCTGTGAGAGTCTTCTGGTCTTACGACAGCCATGTGCTCACCAGGGAGGGTGATATTAAATCTGAACTTGTACTCACCGAGCTAGGGAATTACGTACTGTGGCGTAGCGAAGCCACATGACACTGCAGATAAAATGTGGCAGGGGCTGTGCTGAGGGAGTTTGTAGTCCTGGCCTGTTCAGTGGACTTGCTTTGCTGTTGAACATCCGTGTCAGGTCTTCTGTGGTATTTTCAGTATAAAACAAGATCTGGGGTGTATTGAGCTATGTAATGGCACATCGTGAGGGGAGTCCTGCTCGTGCCACTGTCTACTTTCACTGGTCTCATCTGCTGCTGTGGAAAGCTTTCTGCCAGCCCTGGAAGGAGATGCTGCTGCCCCGAGGTGAGTTCCTCTGGTTTCCGGCCGTCAGAGGTCCCTGAGAGCTGGGGGAGGATACTTGGGTTTGGCAGGTGGGCAGGTGGGTCAGGCCTGTGGGGTGTGTGTGTGTTTGTGTGTGTGTGGAGGGTCACGCAGATCCAGGGAGTTGGGCGAGAGCAGAAGTAGGTATACCTAGTAGCTGGAGCTGGCAGATTCAAAGAACATCTCAAAAACAAATGCCATGAAACGTAGCATCTTAACCGCTTTTCCGTGCACAGCTTGGAAGTGTGAAGTGTATTCACATTGTTGTGCAGCCCGTCTCCAGACACCCAGGTGCAGTAACTGTCACGGGGCCTCCCTGGCAGCCACCGTTCCACTGTCTGCCTCGGAGAGGTGGGGGCCGCAAGACCCGGCGGAAGTGGGATCAGACAGGAAATACTAACCCTTTATGATTGGCGTGTTTCATTTGCACATGGAGCACATCTTCCAGATTCACCCATACTCTTGTACCGAGAGAATCTCCTTCCTTTTTGAAGGCTGGGGGCTGTTCCTTTGCATGCATGTTCATTCATTTCTCTGTCCCTGGCGAATGGTGCCTCTGAGATGGGTGTAGGAGTAGCAGTTAGAGACTCTGCTTTTAACTTTGGTGAATGAGGCTTTTTAAGGGAACTTTGTTACCATTCCAGTGATTGAGGAGATGCAGAAAGCAAACAGTTCAGCAAGGTACAAGTTGAGAAGTCTTGGTTCTCTTGTTGTTGACACTTTCCTTCCTTTATTACTTTTTCATGCCTCAGGATGACACAGGCATGTGTTGTTGTGCTGGACTTTGCACAAAGGTAACATGCTATCTGTGTTTTGCTTTGCTCATGTTATTCTGCAGCCTTCTCTTTTTCTGTGTCAAAATTAAGTGTGTCCTTGTTTGTGTGTAGGTGAGCTCATGGGCTATAGCATGGTATGTTGTGTGAATGGGCCATGGCTTGTTTTACTAATCCCATTTGGATACGTGTTTTATTTCCATAATTTTGCTGTTAAAATTAGGCTTACTTGTACAGTTTTATAATGTTATAATTTTGGGAGGTTGGATAAATTCCCAGGAGTGAGACTGCTGGGTCAAAGGATAAATACATTTATAATTCTTATGACTATTATAAATTGTTCTTCATGGGATTTGTACCATTTTGCATGCATGGGCATGCATTTATTTGGTTCTTTACATTGCTAGAAAGGCCCTCTCTTCCTCTCTGTCTCCTTTGGACCTGCCATGTGGGCAGTGTGGAGGGAGCCGCACCTGTGAAGGGCACCCCTTGTTGATTTCCCGAGTGGCAGAAGTGGTCATACCATAGTGGGCATTGCAGGCCAGCACCTTCCACGTCAGGTGCCAGGGCACAAGGTTATGTGGTGGGGTGACGCAGGCCTTCTGTGCATCCCGATGGGTTGCTGCTCCTGTCTCGAGTGCTGGGTGTGTGGTGAGATGAGATGTGGGAGAAGCACTCACCCGCCTGTGACACAAGGAGGGGTCAAAATAGATGTTGAAGGTAAGACTTCCAAAAAACCGTTATCGCAGGATACCTATGGCAGTGAGCCCCCCTCAAAATCCTTACCTTCTATTTGAACACATTTACTCATCATTCTTAGCCACTTTCTGCAGCAGCTCTGGAGTCCACTTTGCTGAGGGTCTTTACCAGCGTGATAGAAAGTAGACTGCTATTGGGGAGCGCCATCCCGCAGAAAGGCAGCTCGTCAAACTCTGCCACTGCGTCCTCAGCCACAGCCACCTTACTCACTGGATCTGGCACTGTATGACCTCTGGCTCTTCTCAGAAGTCAAAATGGCACTCAGAGGAAAACGTTTTTAATCAGTTGAGGACATGGAGGTGGCCAGGACAGTGCAGTTAAAGACACTCAGGAGAGGCCTCCAGAGCTGCTGCAGGAGGTGGCCATGATGATGGGAGGGTGCTCAAAATGAGGGGGAGGACTTTGACAATGTGTCTCTTTTTTTTTGAGACAGGGTCTCGCTTTGTAGTTCAGGCTAGCTCTGAGTTCACTATGTAGCCCAGGCAAGCCTCAAACTCAGCAATCCTCCTGTCTCTGCCTCCCGAGTGCTGGGATTACAGGCATGAGCCACCATGCCGGGCACTGTGGTATGTGGTGCTGATTGCTGGTTGATTGCTGGTGGGCGTGAGTCACCACACCCAGCATTGTATGTGGTTACCGGGGATTGAACTCAGGACCTTGTGCTTGCGAGGCAGGCGCTGGAACCACTGAACTAACCCTCCGGCCCAACAATGTGTCTTTAACTGTAATATTTTTTTTTTCTGTACCAGGGCACTGAACTCAAGACCTTGCACTTGCAAGGCAGGTGTGCCACCACTGAGCTAAATCCCTGGCCCAGTAGGAAATTTTTTTAAAATTCAGCATTCTTAAATGAGAGTATATGCTTTACCATGCTGAATCAATTTGTGGTTATTATGTTTTTAACATTTTGTTAATATGTTAGTAAAAAGTAACATATCTATGTTTTACTGTAAAGAAACTTGATTACCACTAGCATATTAATTCATTCTTGAGACAGAGTCTTATCTAGGTTTCTGAAGCTGGCCTTGAACTTACTGTGGAGTCTAGGATGGCCTCGAACCCCTGGTGGTGATCCTCCTCCCTCAGGCTCCTGAGTGCTGTGTGAGCCATTATGGCTGACGTACATTTTTTTTCACGTTTGAAAACTCGTATTTTCTGTGTAGCTTGCCTAGTCAAGTCCTTTGATTTATTTTTGTTACAATTATCTTTTTCTTTTGATTTATTTAATATATATATTAATGGTACTTTATTTTCTAATTATCCTTTAAATAGATACAAATTTTTTTCTGAGATTGTTCTTAATATATATTAAGGCAATTTGATATAGAAGTTTTATACTTTCATGTGCTCAAATCAAACATTTCATTATAAAAAGTTTCTACTTCTGCTGGGTGTGGTGGCTCACTCCTGTAATCCCAGCACTCAGGAGGCAGAAACAGGAGGATTGCTGAGTTCGAGGCTTGCCTGGGCTATATAGTGAGCTCAGGGCCAGCCTGAACTATAAACGAGACTGTCTCAAAAAAAAAAAAAAAAGTTTCTACTTCTGGTGTCATATTAGAAATCTTTTGACTCCCCTCATTGCATAAATATTTAACTGGATTTAGATTATTTGTTACATTTGGCATTTTAAATGATATTTATTTTAGTCTATGATACTAACTTATTTTTTCAGCCTAGCTCTCCTGTTATAAAAAAATTATTATCTCCATGGTTTTAAGTTCATGCCTTTTAATAACATGTTTGGTTTTCCTGAACACATCTGCTGATTTATATTGAAACTCTGCAGAAAAAGTGCTGGACTTGAGGTCAGAATGTCCCTGTCTAGATTGTTTCCAGGAGTTTGCATGGTTGCTACGAGCGCGTCCCTGAAGAAGGGGGTGGTTTAACACCATCTTAGGTTCAACTTGCTTTTTGATATCTGGCCACCAGCCAGGGTGATGAGACTTTAATGAGATAGTAGATACGAATTATGAATCCCTAGTGCTCGCTTCGGCAGCACATATACGAATTACGAATCCCTATGTAAGCAGTAGTCTTTAGAATGCTACTAACTAGAAGGTCCAGGCAATGCTTGGGCACTAAAGCTATAGTTAAAACTAGGTACCTTCTGCCAGGCATGGTGGCTCATGCCTGTAATCCCAGCATTCAAGGAGGCAGAGACAGGAGGATTGCTGAGTTCGAGGCTTGCCTGGACTACATAGTGAGCTCAGAGCCAGCCTGAACTACAAAGCGAGACCCTGTCTCCAAAAAAAAAAAAAAAAAAAAAACGAGGTACCTTCTGTCTATTGGAGGAATTAAGGAGACTAACAAAAATAAATAGTTTCCTACCAGCTATGGAACCTGATTGTATATAATTATATGTTCTCTTCACATGGATTAAACAGTTTCCTTAATGGTTAAAAACACAGAAAGCAGGGGATGCTGTCATTAACTTTCCACAGGATGACATTTTCGTTTGGTTTCTTCCTTCAGTTGAGATATTAGATTTACATTGAATAGGAGAGAGGCCTGAACAACCTGAGTATATCATGACACGTGCAGTTCTTCTCTTCTCTTCATTTCAAGCTGTAGGTTTAGGAGAGGGAATTATCTTGTGTTTGATGAATCATGGTCACTACTCTGCTGTCCTGTGAGACAGTCAAGCATTGGTTGACACCCGCACTCAAGTCCAGGAATTCTGTCCACATAAGAGTTATTGACTGACTGCTTAGTTCTTGTCCTCACAGTATTTGGTTGCTTAGAACAAATCATCTTTATTTTTAACTTTCATTTCTGATTACTATCAGAGTAACAAGTGAATGAGTCCCAAGAATTTCTAGAATGTTGTTGTATTCTGTATTGAAGAATGTTTCCCTCGAGGTAGAACACGGGTTTTTTTTTAGATGTAGATACATGCTACAGTAAATTCTTGGCTAATTTGAACCCTTAGGGATGATCCTTTTGGGATAACCAAGTTTTCTAGATGATGAGAATATATTTATAATGATTATATATTTAAAACTTGGTCTTCATGAAAAATATAGGAAATTTATTTTCTTTGTCCATGTGCAGAGATGACTATATACAGTGTCGTTTTTTTTTCATTATTCAGTAAACTTTATTGGTACATTATATACACAGCTCACAATCACACACAACATTGGGGAATTTGTACCAATATGTGACACAGGTCAACTCTCATTTTTACCCACATCCCTCCCCATCCACCCTCTCCCCACCCCCTATATACATACTCTTTTATTTTTTTTCTGAATCATAGTTATTCCTTTCTCTCATTACATTCCCACACCAAATTCCTTTTGGATATTTCCCATTCTACAAAAACTATCATACACTCTAGAGCTCCTTTACCTCTGCAGGTGCTTATATCAAAGAAAAGATCCAGTATTTGCATATCTGTGTTCTATTTATTTCACTTATTAGTGTGTCCTCCAGGTGTCTCCATTTGCACATAAATGAATCAGTCTTGTCATTCTTTATGACACAGTAATACTCCATTTTAAAAAACACATCTTCTTTATCCAGTCTCCAGTTGATGGGCATTTGGGTTGTTTCCAAGGTTGGGCTATCACGAACTGAGCTGCTATGAACAAGGGTGTACATTCCAATGTGATTTTTAAAATTTCTTTGGGTATATTCCTAGCAGGGGGATAGCAGGGTCAAATGGGACCTCTAGTCCTAGTTTTCTGAGGAATCTCCACATATATCTCCACAATGGTTGCACAAGTCTGCAATCCCACCAGCAGTGGAGAAGGGTTCCATTCCCCCTACAGCCTCGCCAGCATTTATCATTGGTTGATTTTGTAATAGCGCCCATTCTTTGTGGAGTGAGGTGGACTCTCAATGTTGTTTTCATTTGCATCTCTTGAATGACCAGCGATGTTGAACATTTCTTCATATGCTTCTTGGCTGCTTTGACTTCTGCCTCTGACAAGTGTGTGTTCATTTCAGATGCCCATTTTTGAATTGGGTCTTTAAACTTGGGGAGACTGATTTGTTTAAGTTCCTTGTATATTGTAGATAATAGCTCTTTGACAAACAGCTAGTAAAGACTTTTTCCCATGTTGTTGGTTGTCTTTTAGCCATGCCAGTGATTTCTTTTGTTGTGTAGAAGCTTTTTAATAGGATGAGATTCCATTTGTTGATTCTTTCTGCTAGTTCTTGTGCTACAGAGGTTTTATTCATGAAGTCTCTGCCTAAGCCAATGTCTCCAAGAGTTTTACCTAACCTGTTTTCTAGCAGGTTTATTGTTTCTGTTTTAATGTTTAAGTCTCGAATCCATTGTGAATTTAGTTTTGTGCATGGTGAAAGAGATAGGTCTAGCTTTAGTTTTTGGCAGGTTAAAGCCCAGTTTTTCCAGCACCATTTGTTAAAGAGGCTGTCTTTCCTCCATTGGGGATGTTTGGCTCCTTTGTCAAAGATAAGGTGGCTTAGTGTATCCAGGGTTGTGTCTGGATCTTCTAATCTAGTCCACTGGTCCTCGGGTCTGTTACTTTGCTAGCACCATACAGTTTTTATCATAGTGGCTTTATAGTAGAGTTTTATATACAGTGTATTCTTATGACCCGGCTCGTTTATTATGGTCTTGCTGTGTGGTGCCCTGGGCCTTAGTACTGCAGGCTTGGAGTAGGAGGACAGGGCTTCAGTTATACCACTCAACGACTGCTACCTAGAAAGGCCAAACCTCACTGTCTTCCTTGTTTAAGAAATTGAAATGGGAAAACTTAGTATGTAAAGGTCTTCCATAAATGATAGTTCTTATGATGATAGGGATTTTAGACATCTGTGCGTGGGCATGTGTGTGTGTGTACACACACGTGTATGTACTATTTTTGTCCCGCAGTAACTTTCTGTTGGCATTCTTGTTGAGCTTCCTGTCACTTTCTAGTCAGCTCCATTGTCTATGAGCCATCAGTGGGCTGTGTGGAGGGCTTGGTCCTCAGGATTTGCTGGCCTCCTACCACTCCTATGTCTGCACAGCTCCAAGCAGGAAGGCTGGCAACATGTGAAAGTTCTGCACATTTTCCTTGGTGAACTCATATTTTATATGTGCTGCCGACCAGCGAGGCTTAGTATATTCCAGCGCAGTCTGTGTCCACACTGGCCTGTCTTTAGGAAGGGATTGCACTGACTGAGCAGTGGGGGTGTCTTTGTCCTCCTCCGGCCCTGACTTGACTTGTGGCACAGGAGCACTTCCGGTCTAGTACAGCTAGCTGTATTCCACAGTACAGAGTGAAACTGTGGGCTCTCTGTGGGCTTCTAGAAAAGCCTCCCACAAGTATGTGAATTATATGTCTGGCCTTGACATTGCAAAACTGTGTGCCTGGGAACCTTATGCACTCTGCTTAAAGAACAAACAGCCCCTGCGCAGTGGGTGGTAGGCGTGGCTTGTTCCCTTGAGCCTGTGAGCTTTGCTGGCCAAGCTCTGCGGGCAACCCTGGTATTCCAGAGGCTGCAGTTGTCATAGCAGCAGGGAGCTGGAGCCCGCCTGGCTGCTGTCACCACCCCAGAACCTCACCAGGTCCTGCAGACCATTCCTATAGCTGGTCCTGTTCAAAGCAGGGTCAATGCTCTTGGTGAGTGGTTTGAGCTTCTGGAGCGGTCAGGCCGATGGAAGGACGTGCTGCTTCGCATTCTCGTGTACTCGTGTTTGGTTTTATTGTACAAAATTTCCACATGTGGCCAGATACCACCTGTTCCTGTGGTTCAGCTTAATGTTACCTGCTGGTGGTTCTCAAGTGTGGGGCAGCGTTTGGAGGAGCACTAGAGATAGTTCCCCTCCTGCTTGCTGCCTCAGACAGCGTACTGTGCCCACTTTCATTCTTGCTTGATTAAATGCTAAGTGCCCAGCATCTTGCAGCCTGTGGAGGTGGTCAGGGTAGTGTTGCTGCTGAGTGGTTCTTGCCGTGGAGGAAGGGCTGCCCACTTCACGGCAGAAGGAGGCCTGTGCTCTCCTCACACTGCGCCTCCTCACTCTGGAGTGGGGAAAGGAAGCAGCTCTGGCCCCTGTTGCCCTGCCCCTCAGGCCGAGGCTTAGGGCAGCTGGGGCAGCTGTCCCTGATGGGGGTACGTGCAAGACTGTGGGGGATGGCCCACCGGATCCTGTCAGGCCATGTTTGGCTTCTGGGGTCGTCTGCTCACCCGTGGCCTTCCAGGGCCCTCCCCTGTCCCTCCCTCAGAGCAGACCTGAGAGTAAGGTCCTGTCAGTCAGGAAAGTCAGCTGGTAGCAGTGCCTGTCAGGGCTGAGGAGAGGACGAGGCTGGAGACAGCTCATGGTGGCTAGCTGCAGTGAGCCTTCCAGGTTCATCCTCTGCAAGGTGGGGCAAGGCTCAGGGCAGAGATGCACCAGGGTCAGTGTGTGAGGTACGGTTGGCCGAGCAGGTCACTGTGTGGGTCAGGCCTGGGGCTTGGTGGGGGGGCCTGTGCAGCCTCACCCAGGGCTGGGATCCCCCTGGAGGTTGGGTCCATATGGCGATCATAAATCATACAAACTGCAGTGCTGCGGCACCCTGGGTGCTCCTGCTGGTGGACACCTGCTCATCACCCACTCTGCGAAGGGGGTGAACATGGCATAGCGACTGGTGAGTGACTTCTGATGCCAAAGCTAATGCAGTGTGCACAGCTTCGTGGAAGAGGGCACCGGACTTCATGAGGACTGTGAGGATGGGTCGACCTCCCGGGTCCCATGGAACAGTGGGGAGAGACTGGGGGCTGGGAAGAGTCAGGGTGAGGGCTCGGGCGGGCAGCCCCTACCTCATGGCTCGGTTGCTTTGTCGTTGCAGCCGCCGTCTGCATGGTGTAGGTTGTCCCTTCCAGCTTGCTGAGGCTCAGCTCCTGGGTGTAGCCGGCCTTGCCTCCGTGGTCCTGTTCTTAAAGCTGGGCTCGATGGCACATTCCTATCATATTCTGGAAGGTGAGCCAGGAGGATCACAAGTTTGGGCTCAGCCTGGACAACTTAGTGATTTAGATTCTGTCACAAAACAAAACATAAATACTAAGGATGCTGCTCAGTACAGAGGTCTTGGGTTCGACCCCCCAGCACCACAGATCAGGGGATAACTTCGTGCATTCTGCCTTTGTCATTGGTTGTGTTATTTGCTGAGCAAGTGTTGAGGACCGGCAAGGGCTGAGGATAGTCAGGGAGACCTCCCAACACCCCTGTACCTTCTTCAGGGCCTGCAGGTGGTGATGAGGAGCAGGGCTGCATTTGCTCAGCGTCTCCCCCACCCGTTTGTGTCTAACCCTCGGAGCGGAGACCTGTCTGTGCTTGTGGCTGTGGCTGTGTCTCAGGGTGCTCTGCTGGGAATGCAAGCATGCTGTAGTGACTGCGTGCCCAGAGTGCCAGTGCCCCTGGCAGCCTGAGCAGGCTTTGTGATTCAGAGTTGGCCCCCAGGTGGGAACGAAGGGGAGGCGGAGGCAGCCCCAGGATTGTGCAGAAGCAGACTGACCGCTGGCAAGCTGAGGAGTATGTCTTGTAGGCTGCCGCCTTGCGGGTGGACTTTGACCTATCTGGGTTGCTGTGTCCTCAGGATTGGTGTTGGGAGGCTGCAGGCGTGTGTGTGTGTGTGTGCGCGCGCGCGCGCGCATGTGCGTGCGTGCTGTGAAAGGGCTCTTGGAACTCACTCTGGGCAGGGTTGTGCAAAGCCAGTGCAGCTCCTCCCACCCCTGGGAACCTGTGTGATATTATGTGAGTTACAGCCCCTTCCCCCAGCCTCATTCATTCATTCGCTGGACAGCTGTTAAGCACTGATCACCAGCAGGCAGGCCTTCAGCTGGAGCCTGGCTGGAGGCAGTTGAGGGAGGACACAAGGCAAACAGGCCAGGGTGTAGGAGGATGGGGCAGTTGGGAGGGAAGCCACCTGGGACAGCTGTGGGAGGGCTGCTGGAAGGAGGCCCTGGGAGCTAGAGTGTAGGGGGCTAGTGAGGGCCTGAGGGCATGGCTTAAACTCGGCTTCTTTAGGTAGGGGTCCTACCTGCCTTGTCATGGACGGGGTGGTGGTAGATGTGTTCTTTTTAGGACTCCCCAGTTAATGGATGGGCTTAAGCCCTGGCCACAGTGCTCAGTTGGGACTTAGCTCCCGAAGCTCAGACATTCGACCTGTTCTTGTCTGGGTGCTGTTCTGAACATCTTGTTGATAGAACCTCTCTCTCTCTCCCTCTCTCTCTCTCTCTATATATATATATTTTTTTTTTTTTGCAGCATGCTTGTTAATACAGCACTATAATTTTTTGATTGTAAAATATAGTACTGTGGTTTTATGTTCTGGCATGTAGGAGTTACGTGAATAAAGTGAAGTCATCAGGTTGGAGTTTCCTTTGACTGTTTCTTTGTTCTGAATATTGTAATATAATAATATGCACAACTCCTTAGTCACCAACCCAATCGAGGACCTGGCCACAGGAGTGGAACTCAGCTACTACAGGCGCAGTGCCTGGAGCCTCTTGTATCTTAGGCACATTCACTGAGCGTGTTGTGCAAATAAATATGGCATTCTCGGAAAGACAGATGTCTTTACAATATGTATTATCTCTATCATGTTTGATACTAGAGAAAATAAGCTACGAGGTATTTTTTGGATATTGAGGCAAAACATATATGAGATTGCTTGTTTTGCCTTAGTGTCTAAAAATATCAGGTTTGACTGTTTTGCTGCAGAAGGGAAAGATTCAGAGCACAGTCTGATGAGACTGTTGATCCCATGTGATACAGGCAGAACCCCTGTGCCAAAAGGCTAGAAAATTAGTGGGGAGAAAGGAACCCTTCTCCACTGTTGGTGGGATTGCAGACTTGTGCAACCATTGTGGAGATCCGTGTGGAGATTTCTCAGAAAACTAGGACTAGGGGTCCCATTTGACCCGGCTATCCCCCTGCTAGGAATATACCCAAAAGAATTTAAAAACTCACATTGGAAAGACAGATGTACACCCTTGTTCATAGCAGCTCAGTTCATGATAGCTCCATCTTGGAAACAACCCAAATGCCCATCAACTGGAGAGTGGATACAGAAGACGTGTTTTTTTTTTAAAATAAAATGAAGTATTACTCTGCCATAAAGAATGACAAGATTGAGCCATTTAGGCACAAATGGAGACACCTGGAGGATATACTAATAAGTGAAATCAATAGATCACAGATAGGCAAATTCCGGATCTTCTCTTTGACATGAACACCTGTAGATGCAAATGAGCTCTAGAAAGTATGACAGCTTTTATAGAGTGGGAAATTTCCATAGGAAATTTGGTGTGGGAATGTAATGAGGGGAAGGAATAAATATGATACA
>PVIC010009980.1:0-44397 GCA_004025085.1 Thryonomys swinderianus
TGTCTCCACACCCAGCATTATATGTGGTTACCGGGGATTGAACTCAGGACCTTGCACTTGCGAGGCAGGCGCCGGAACCACTGAGCTAACCCTCCGGCCCAAAAGATTTTTTTTTTTTGAAGGGAGGAGACAGGGACATAGCTCGGGGGATAGCGCTTGCCTCATGCACTCAAGGCTGAGTTCACACCTCCGTGCCTTAGCAAGGAGTGTGTGAAACAGAGGCAAACCAAATCTTAGTTTGTAAAATTGTCCTTGCAGACAGACTTTGGTGGACCGCAAATGCTGTGTGGGTGCCTGTGGTAACTGGCGTGTTTCTTTTCGGGGTGGTTCTGCAAGGGCTAGTTTGAGGGTCACGCTCTCCAGCCACACGTGTGTTCGGCATCTGGGCCGTTGTTCAGCCGGTGCCTGGCCTGTCTGCCCCTCGCTGTGGTCGTGGGATTGAACGTGGCTGAGCAGCCGCTGTTCGGGGACCTCTGTAGCTGGCCCCTTCCCTGGGCACCGGGGCTGCCTCACTCCCGGGTCGCAGCAGTGAGGGGGCCGCCTGGGGAGGCGGCCCCAGTTTAAATTCAAATTCACTCCTTGCCTGTGCAATTTGAATTTATTTCCTCTGGAAAGAAAAGCTTGCCTTCTCAGAGCAAAAACCCTCTAGCTGGGTTCAGGTGTGTGTAGGGTGATCCTAATGGAGAAAAACTCTGGTTTATTTTCATAACAGCATGCACCTTGTGATGTCTTCAGAGCCTAACATTATTAAGAGTGTGTTACCACAATGCAGCTCAAAATCTAAGGCAATTTGATTGTCCTTGGGCCCAGAATTAATATGTGCTTTGTATAGTCTTGTAATTTGGGAGGCAATTTTCTGTAACACAGTGAGAGATGTTCCTTTATACATTTGAGATAATTTAGCTCAATGTTCATTTGGAAAAATTACTGTGCTAATAGCAGCTCTTCAGCCTCGGAACAACAGACCATGTTGGGGGAGTCTGGATAAAAGCTGGAGGAATTTTCCCCAGCCCAACAGCTGCCTGAGGCTGCATGGCGGGACCTGAAATACGGTATGAACTCATGAACTCTAGCTGATTTGCTTAAAACCAGTAGTTCTTAATGGAGGAATATGAAATAAAGGTGGAGGAGTAATGAATTTCCCTATTGTCCAGGTAAATTGAATGTCAGTGCACATAAATTAGGATTTCTGTGTGCTCAGTTCTGGGATCCATTTGTTCTTCTGGTGAGACTTTTCTGTCCAGGTCTGAGGGAAAAGATGCAGATGAGGGAGAAGGAACTGTACTTTTCTGTTGGGTGTGTTTTGCTTCATACTTCCCAGGTATTCTGTATTAGACAACTTGTGTCAGGTGGAGGAAACCTCTACCTTAATCAGAATCTAATACAATAAAAGAAAGTTAAAACTTGTTTCTCCACCAATCTGGAATGTGGTTTCTAGTGATGAAACTTCAGGAGAAATCCTAGGTAAGAACCTGTGTAGGAACCACCCTGCAAGCTGACCAAAGGGTGACAACGTTAAAAAATAAAGAGACACAGACACAAGTTAAAATCGGGGTGGAGGAGCTCCTGTCTCTCTCCAACACAGAGCCCCAAGCGACTGACGCACCTGAGCTCTATTCTCTGAGATTCTCCCACGAACAATTAGCGTCCCACAGGATTCACCTGTCGCCCACCCTCCATGGTGCTGCTCCGGGTAAACAACTTCAGCCCAGGTGTTTTTACTTTCCCTCTCCATGGGAGCCCGCTCGCCTCCCCTCTTTGCCCTCAGTGCTGACGGAGGAGGCCAGTGACGCTTGGGTCTTCCGGTCTGATCTCCACATACGTGCTAGGCCCACGTTCACTCCTAGGTATATTCCTGGCCCAAGGCATCAGCTGCCCAAGGATTCCGAGTCAGGCTGGCGCTGCTGTGGGTATTTCCCATGCCGGAGGTCTGGAGGGGTCACACCTTTGGCCAGAGGTTCTGCCCCCTGTGTTGGAGCACCCCATCAGCGGGCAATCCTTGTTAAGTTACTGACTTCAGAAGGAGAACAGGAGGTAAGGAACTCCTATCTTTCCAAGTTTCCTTGGACTTGTAACTGGGCGTTGAAATTGAAAACCATCAGTTCAACAGATTCCTGGGTCTGGGATGACGGGTTCATTTTAAAGCCCTGCTCTTTTTTAGAACTAAAGGGAATCTAGATTCAGGTCAAGATTTCTTGAACTTTCTGAGGCTTTCTGGGTGAAAGGTACCTGGTAATGTTCTGTTTTATTTATTTTTTGGTATTGGGGATTGAATTTGGGACCTTGCTTGCGAGGCAGGTGCTGAAAGCACTGAGCTAGATCCCCAGCGACTTCCCTTTTACACACCACTATGCAGAGTGGTGAGGTTCACGTTCACACAGAGGCCCGAACCTGGAGCGGAGGAGTGTGCGTGCATCTGAGGACAGATCACAGCATGAGCAGAAGGAATGAAACCGTGCAGAGGAGATTCAAGGGCAGCCGTGGCCTTTCTGTTCACCAGGTTCTCTGGAGATGGGTCGTAGATAGGAGCGAGCCACACCCAGGAAGAAATATAGGTCGGGTTTTATGGAAATGACTGTAGTCTGTGAGCAGCTGGTTCCAAAGTACTGTCCGCTACTGGGACAAGGGGAGGCCTTTCACAGCCCCGTCCCTCCGAGACTGTCCTGTCCTCGCCTCCTAATGTGCCAAGCTAGGGTTTGCTCTGAGGCAACTTCTTCATTCGGTGATCCTTAATTTGAGGAATATGGAGGAATCACCTCGGAAGCTTTTTCTTGTTTTTGTTTTTGAGGGGTGGGGGTGCGAGGGATAGAATCCATGGCTTGTACTTGCTGGGCAAGCGCTACATGCTGAGCGACAACCCTTGAGACTCTGACACATAGGCCCC
Source organism: Thryonomys swinderianus (assembly GCA_004025085.1). Lineage (NCBI taxonomy): Eukaryota > Metazoa > Chordata > Mammalia > Rodentia > Thryonomyidae > Thryonomys > Thryonomys swinderianus. Next base: position 2,885 of record PVIC010009980.1, read on the forward strand.
ATCCAGAGAGACCCTGATTTAAGAGTCTGTGATGAGACTGGCTCTTATTTTTGTGGGGTTTTTTTTTTTTTCGAGACAGGGTATCAGTTTGTAGTTCAGGCAAGCCTGGAACCCAGCAATCCTCCTGTCTCTGCCTCCCGAGCGCTGGGATTACAGGCGTGAGCCACCACGCCCGGCACTGTGGTATGTGGTACTGATTGCCGGTGGGCATGAGTCACCATGACCAGTATTGTTGTGTGTGATAATCAGGGAATCAAACCAGGGAACTTGTACTTGCTAGGCAGGCGGTGGAATCACTGAGCTAAATCGCCGGCCCTTATTTTTGTGTTTTTAATGTGGGAAGCACTGATATACGCCATCTTTGAGCTACCATCAAAGGATGGAATAGGAAGACAAAGGAGATACGAATCACCATCTTCTGAGGGTGCGGAGCGATGAACAAGATGGCGTCCCCTTCTGCCCTCTGATGACGTCTTGGCATCACTTGGTGTTAATAGTACCTGGACTCCTTGGAGAAGTCCAGTCACTCTAGTTTCCTACACTGGTGGCCGCGCTGCCCTGCCCTGCCCTGTGAATCCGTTCAGTGTGGGATCTGACTGCCTCGTGTGTCTAGTTAGCGCAGTGAAACATTAACCCGTCCCTTTTTTATCACGCACCATGGCAGGTTTCATGTGGGGATGAAGTCCAGTTATTTCTGGGCTCGAGTGGGTGTGAGGGCCGGGTGGTTTCCTGAGGTGGGGTAGGAGAGGCCGGGCATGACCCAGCTTGGGTGTGTCACAGGGAGCAGGGCTCAGGGTTCACCGTTGGTAAATGTTTGCCAGAAGTGCCTGTTCTAGTCTCTCTTCAATGTCCTTCTTTGGGAAAGTGAATTTCAATGGTGCTTTAGAAAGGTTTCGAGTAAACAGGTGTTCGCCTTGTGTCCTTTTTGGTGGAAGGGCAGGGCTAGCCCACGCAGGAAGTAGTTGTGCTAATTTCTAATAACGTCTCAAGCCCCAGAGGGCTGCTGTGTGGAGCATAAAGACCTACCCTTCGCTTTTGCTCTGTTCCTTCTTCACTCCTACAATATGGTCCTCAGGGACCCCCAGGCCTTTGCCTTGTACTGACTGCTGGGCACTTGTCCACTTACTCTGCAGACTGAGCGGGGGCGGGGGATGGGATGAGAGCCGAGCTGTCTTGGAACTGAAACGTGATCACACTTTGATTCAGCAAATGAGGCTCATAACAATACAGTTGCATATTTTTACAGGTTACGTTGTATTTTTCGTAAATATGGGGGGAGCTAATGAAAATTCTATAGGTTAATGCATTTAGGGAAAAATTCCATCTGCAAAGTTAATATGAAGAGATGTTTTCAAATAAGAGCAGCTTGATTGCAACAAACCTCAAATATGAACTTTGAATTAATATCCAGTGTTCAATTGGCCTTTCTCCACCCCCTCAAAGTCGATATTTTAAAGAAATTATGAGATAAGAAGGTACTTTCTGCATTGTTTATTGAGAGAGAAAGAACTTTACACAGTGGGAATGGATACACTTAAATTATGTGACAGATGGTTGTAAAGACTAGAGGTCTTGTCAACCACACAACCTCATTTTATATTATTATAGATATTGATAATTTTAAATTTGCATAAGAGAAATGGGTAAACTTTGTCAAAAGGGCAATAAAACCCAGAAAACAAAAGTATGTAAGGTAGCTCAAAAGCTATTACTAATAATATTAACACAGAGTGATGCAAGAACCCAATCCAAAATTTTAGTCAGTACTATACTGCATGAGCAGAAATAAGGAAAAATGACCCAGGAACCTGGGAACCTGGGAACAAGCTGTACAGAAATCTGCATGTTCACCATGTCTACCCTCTTAGCTGGCAACCTGGGCATTCCCCCTCCCTTCTCCTTCCTTAGGAGTAGTTCTTTTCCCTTGAATCATCTCTGGTAGGCTAGGGGTGATCTCCAGTCAGAGTCTAGTAGATGCCCAAAGCCAGACCACAGGACTCTGCCAGCAAAAACCTAGCCAGAGAGCTGGGTGGACTGCCTGCCACTCAAAGGGACTTTTTCACGAAACTTTCTCACAGAGACTTCCTACTTTCCATTTGAAAAACTGGTGGCAAAATTGAAAAAAATCTTGATACAGTAAGGGAAAAGAAAATTCTTGTGTTTATTGTTTTTGAACCTGAAAAAGGCTGAGTTCATTGAATTTGCAGATTTAATTCTGGGTAGCTGGTTTTATTTCTGTCCTCATTGGGCGTGGTGACATCATGACATTCCCCTGAGTTTGGTTAATGAAAGTATGCAAATAAGCAAGTCAGAAGAGTGACTAAGAAACAGCATAACAACATTAAGACATGGGTTGCATCTTTTGCGAATGAATGTTTAAATTTTTAGAAACTGATTACAGTATAAGGATGTTGCGAAGCTAGGCAGAGTGGTACATGCCTATAATTCTAGCACTTGGCAGGTTGAGGCAGGAGGATTGCCATGAGTTCAAAGCCAGTTTGAGCTACATAGTGAGTTCAAGGCCAGCCTGAAATAATGAGGTCCTGTCTCAAAACGAAAACAAAACAAAACAAAAAACAGCAAAACTTTGAGTAATCCTTATAATACTCCCCCTATTATCCTATCCTTCTTTCTATACTTTCTGAAGCAATTCTGGATGCTTCATTTTGTGTTGTCATGAGGTGTGATAACAAACAAGGTGCGTGGTGCTGCCTGGTGTCACCCAACGGAAAGGCAGGCTTGTGGGAACACAGGTATGTCCTCCTCCTCTTCGTAGCGTCTGGTACTGTATGATTTCCACCTCATCCCTAAAGTCAAGATGAGCAGGAAAAGTAAATGTTTCAGATCAGTTCGGGAAATAGAGGCAGCTACAGTGGTGCAACTAAAAACACTCAGGAAAAAAAGAACTTCAGAACCGCTTCAGAAACTTGCGAGGATGGTGGATAAATAGGTTCAAAGCGAGGAGTATTTTTGAGGGGGATTAAAGAAATTTTACTTTTTATTGTAATACTTTAAAACAAATATTCACTGTGTTTTTTGACTAGACATTCGTACTTCCTGATAAAAATGCCAATGACAGTTAACCACTCTACCTTTAATCATGTGATTCTGACATGAATCCCTTTACTCGTGAGTTTAAGGCACCAAGTTAAGCAGAGGTGGAAGATTTGACCATATCATGGAGTATGTTAGCTCCAGGTGCATCCGGGTGAAGAGAGCAAAGGAGGAAGGGCTCTGTGTTTAGCTGAAGGGTCCTGCAGGCTTCTGGTGGGTCTGGGAGAGGATGGAGGAGCACTAGGCGGTAGGTACTATAAGGCACTCCACTCCTACAGAGAAAAGCAATGAATGGAGGAGGAGCCATAAACTCAGTCGTCCCCTAGGTATTTTGTTAGCCATGAAGCCTGAATCCAGGCCAGGCCTAGCACAGAGAGGATCCCGAGGGGGAGGGCTGGTGTCCCCTCATGGACGTGCTGGGCTAGTGCCCGGATCTTCTACGTGCACTGGCTCCACTCAAGAGCTTCCCAATGCATGAGCAGCCAGTGGCTTCTGTTCCTCGTGGAAGGACCAGAGCAAGTGGTAGTTTTTCTCATTTGATGGTGTCTTGGGTCACATCAGAGGCCACTTACGAGGAAGATGGCATACATGGTGAACATTTGGAACCCATGGAAATAAAAGTTCCGATAACAGCTTTGCTGAGGGGGGTATTCCACACTTTTGACTCTTTGCTATATGCCAGCAGTGACTTAGATCTTACCTCAGCCGCGTACCCACAAAAACACACCAGAGGAAAACTCTCGAGTCAGAGATTTTTGAATGCAGTGACGTGAGAATTTCCACTGATAAGAAGGCTTCTGGATGCTGAGACTTAACTGTCAAAACACTGTCCTGCATGACAGAGATCAACATTTGTCTGTTCGGATTAACTGAGCCGGGCCTACTCAACCAGTGCCGGACTGGCGGACTGGACCCGGAGCAGGCGGCTGTCCGGAGAGTGCAGGAGGGTGCGTGAGGGAGCGGGCGTCCGAGGGAAGGTGGAGGGAGTCACGCCGGCTCCGGCTCCGGCTCCGGCTCTGCTCAGGCCAACGAGAGAAGGGTTTGGTTCTCCCAGGCCTGCTCAGAGGCCTTTCCTTCCTTGGGGTTGCAGAGTAGCAAACGAGTAGAGGGGAAACCTCAAACGAGAAAGGAGGAAACTGCATAGCTCTGTTGTTACAGAAGAAACAGGATGAAATAATGGCTACCGTGGGAAAGAATAAAGAGCTGATGACTTATTTCATAATCTAGTAACTCCAAAGGCGCGCGCCGGGCCCCGAGGTGAGTTGTGCATGCAGGGGCCCCGGCCGTGGGAGCAGCTCGCCTCCGCACCTCTCCGCCGCCCTGGCGGACACAGGCCTGGAGCCCTACAGCTTCCCCTGGGAGGATCCGGGAGCGATCGCCTCCCGTGGATCACGTGGGTGGGGCCCGCGTGAGCGCGGCCGCGGTTTTCCGGAGAGACGCGGTCAGCCGTGGAAGAGGCGGCCCTCCGGGGTGGAGCTGCTCCCACCCAGCGAGCGGCCGGCAGCGCTGAGGGCTGCCCAGGAACTGGCCCTTCCCGTCGGCTTAGGGCCCGCGCTTCCCCGGCTGGGCGGCCTCCCCCACGGTTTCCGGCTCTGGGGAGGGATTTCCTCCAGCGTGCGGCACGGATTGGGCCTCTGCGGAGAAGCAGCTTCTTGGGCCTGGCTGCCGGTCGCGGATGAACGGGCCGTTTTCTCCTGTGTTCCCAGCAAAGACACTACTACCATGGGATGCAAAGCGGAACGCGAGGCGAAGCAAGGCTGAGCTGGGCCATAGGAGGGAGTCAGTGACAGACTGGCTTTGTTCCTACAGTTTCTAAGCAGTGGAACAATTACGCGACATCGGACCAAGTGATTTGTTGGGGGGGGGGGACCGTAAGGACAGGCAAGTGCTCTGAGGCATTCTGGGCTGAGAATAGCGCTTCCGAGTTTTCACGGCAGAGCCGGCTGGCGAGCTGGCTCCACCCCGTCCATCGGATTTTGGCGGTGGCGGCAGAGAAGGCTGTTGTGGGCCCACGGCCGCCATGAACCAGGCTGTCAGGGTAGGACGAAAAAGCAGGAACCTGGTTCCAGTTCAGGGCAGCTGATGGTGATGACACATTTATTTTTTCCCCCCTTTTGAAAATGAGAAAGTGATGTGGGTGGAAAACTGTTAGGGGTTCCCAGGGACTCCTAATATTTTGCAGGGCCCTCCTTGATTCTGGCAAACACAGAGGAGTTTAGAACAGGGATCCAGAATGTCACCCTCCCCTCTCAGCAGCTCTGGTCCCGGGTGTCTGTGAGGTGGGACGCAGCAGGCGCGCCTGAGGGGAGGCCTTGCACTTCGGTGCCCCAGCGGGCGCGGGGGCAGCTCGCTGCCAGTCGGAATCCCACCGACTTTACTTCCAGTGAAGGCAGAAGCGGGCGGCAGGGCGGGAGCCGGGAGCCGAGGGGAAGGCACTTTGCCATGGGAGCACATCTGTTTTATAATAAGCAGGTCTATAATTCTCTTGTGAAAGATCATGTTCTACTATCTTCTCTGGGACTGGAAAATATAAATACTGTATTTCACGAGGGGAGGAAGAGAGGACATGATCAAATCTGTTTGCCAAGCATTTCAGACACTTTCTGCCCTTCTTTTGTGTGCACATCCGTGGTAACTGGGGGGAGGGAGCGTGAATCAACCTGCTTTTCTAAGAGTAAAAGGCATCGAGGAGGCGTCTTGCGAACAGGGCCTGGACTCTCACCAAGTGTTATGCCTCGGTCACAGCTACTGTAAAACCAGAAAATAAATGCATGCGTGGTACAGAACTATTAAGTTGAAATATGTAGTTGGGGGCCAAAGGGCTGGGAAGGGACATGCTTATATCCAGTTGCAGGAAAATCGCTGTGAAATGTCTGAGCGGACAGGACAGTGAGGAGCTGGCTGCGAGCTGAGGGCGCCCGCTCCCGGCAGCCACGCGCGGACTGGGCCACGCACACAGCCAGCGCCGCTGGGCGGGAGGTCCGCGCCGCCTCAGTCTCCCGAGAGCCATCTTGTTCTGGCGTGCCCCCCGGTCTGTCCCACCGCACCTCAGCAGCCTCCGCTCCGCGGGCCCCGCAGCGACGCTGCGCGGGAGGACACGGCCCTGCGGACAGCAGAGCGGCTCGTTAGGCTTCTCATGCCTATGATATTAAGTATCTTAGTACTTCTTGCTTTCTGGTGGCAATTATATATGTATATATGTACTTACTCAAATACTATTAGGTGGAACTTAATTCTATTTGTATTTTCTTGATCGTTTACAATTGGGATTTTTCAAATTATTACCCTGATTTTTAAAACAAATAAAAATGTAACAACAGTGTTGAAAATGACAAAGGCCAAAATGGAAGCACAGCGAAGAACAATGAGAAAGAAAGCATTCAAAATGACCACGCAGGGCCTGCCTACGCAGGACTCTGAGAGAGGAAACTGGAGATTGTCTCTTCTAAGATATGTACCATCTAGTCTACCACTCTGCGCACCAGTGTCTTCAATAACAATTCAAATTCCAGCCAACACCATGGAAAAATCACAACCATCAGCCGCGACACCCTTGGGAAACTGTCCGAAGGGAGCTATGTTTGCCACGTGGCAGACAGGGTGGCAAGCTGCGCGCCGAGGCAGGCGTCGGGATCCGTACCAGCACGGAGGCAGAGGACATGCCCTTACTGGTTGCAGAGGCCTCTCCTTTCCTCAGGAGAAAACGCTGAGGGTAACTTCCAAACCCCCTCAGCTCAGCGCACGTGCTGTCAGAGCCGCGCGGGCTCCCGGCCCTGTGCCTCTGCTCCAGACGCCCGTCCGCCCGGGACACGGGACCTGGAAGGGTCCAGGCGTGCATCCGTGTTTGGGAAATTTCCTTAAGAAACAGACGATGGCGGTGCCTGCCGCGGTGCCTGCCGCGGTGCCCGCCTCAGTGCCCCCAGCCTCCGTGAAGGTTAAAGATACTTGATAGGGAAATGACCAAAGCCGAGTTAGTCTGTAGGAGGTGCTTCCTCCCGTATCTGTGTAATACAGTGGCCCCTAGGAGCCAAAACAGAACAGAAACCTCTGAACTATAAAGCGTTCTATGTAAACCACAGTTTGCTAGGAGCAAGCAGCTGAAGTTCATGGCCAAGTACGTGGGTAGGTTTTCAGCCAGAGGACTCGGTAGACCTCGATTTATACGGAACATACATACAGGACTCACAGGGGTGACAACATATAAATAAATAAACCTAGCTCTCTGCATCTAGTGGAAGAGGAGACAGACCCTTCTTCTCGGGTGCGAGAGGCTACTTGGGAGCCACCTGGCCCCGGTCGCTGTCGGGCGAGTCCAGCGTGGCCCGGCAGTCAGGTGTTCTGGTAGGACAGCTCAAACATGGTGCACGCCTCCTCCAGGCTCTCGTCCACGTTTAGCCGCCGCCAGAAGGACTTCTGCTTCTTCTGCAGCTCTCGTCGGACGCACCTCGGGCAGGGGACAGACTTTTCTTTGCACTCAGCATGGAAGACGGCGCCGCAGCTCTCACACCTGCGAAAGCCAACCACGGAGCTGGTGAGCGCGGGGGAAGAACAGCACAGCTAGGTCACCCCGACACCCGCCTGTGGGACGGGCGGTGACGCCGGGTCACGGGCCGCTTCCTTTTCCCTAATGCTCAAGGTTGAATTGCACTTGAAAAATCTTTTTTTGCTTGACTGGAAGGAGGCTGGCGAGAGGCGCGGGGCTTCCGAGAGCAGCTGCCTAGAGCTCTGTGACGGCAGGACAGTGGGCGCCCCTGGAAGCCGAGGGGTGAAGTGACGGGAAACGAGGACGGGCTGCCCCGCCAGCCAGAAACAGCCTCGGCACCCCGGTGAGCCCAGGCCTCGCCTCTGAGGACACGGCTTTCTACTTCAGTTAACGTGAGCTCAGTGGCCCTGTTATTTCACGGCCTTTGAGTTTGAGAAGGTAAAATGACACATTTTTCATTCTCTGAAAGATATCCTGGGGTCTGTTACTCTGTGAGCTTTTTAAAATTTAGGAAAAACCTGCCACCTTTATGAGCCTACCTTTGTAACCTAAGTATGAACAAGAAAGCATGAGACAGTGGGGAAGGAAAGTTTTTTTTTTTTTAAATAACATGACAGATATTATAATTTATGGAGAGGAGACATTCCAGGTGGATGACTAGTCTGTTGGGCCTAGTGGAAGCCTGCTCAGAAGTCTGAATAGCTTATTTTTACTGCACAGTTTTTAATGATGACTAACTGACAAGCTCAGATGTAGCTGCTCCAGCAAGTGGCCTACCGGTGTGGACTGGTTCTCAGCCTTCCACATGTGAGTGACAAGCGACTTCAATCCTGTCCCAGGAGTCCACATGCCTACGTCCAGCTAGCAGTATCCAGGGAGTGTCCAGCACTGGACTGGGTTGAAAGAGGGATGCCACAGGAGCAATCCTCTCGGGTTAGCCCCGGACTGCTGCGGCTTTCCCCTCAGGACCTGCAGTGTTGGCCCCGAGCACAGGATGTCCTGGGGTCCCATTTCCCGGTCCACCTCCAACCTGCCTCCAACCATGCAGGGCCCGAGGGTCTGGCTGATGGGGGTTTTGACACACAACTCGTGCCCTAGAGGGGAGGCAGTGATTTGGCAGGAGAGGCGCTAGGGTGTGGGTCCTGCCAAGAGACCAGGGGCCCGATGACCCAAGCAGTCTGCATGCCCAGGGCCCAGGGCTATCGGTGGGGAGCTTCAGACTGCTTCCAGGCCGGCTGCTGCCACGGCCTGAACTGGGTGGGAGCTGAGTCTCAGCATGACTATATCGGGAGGCAGGGCATGGGTTTTGTACCAGGGTAAATAGCTTAGTAGCACAATTTAGGTACAGTGTCCCAAGAAGACACAACCCAGAGCTTGCTGTTTTTCTGTCGCATGCTTTGGAGGAAAGGCCACCAGCAGAGCAAGCCAATACTGCTGGCACTTGGCCTGACATTTTCAGGCTCCAGAGCCTAAGAAGTCCTTTTCTGTTGTTAGGCCAGGCAGTCTGTGGTATCTGGTTGGCACTCTGGGCAGACAAAACAATGCCCTCGGGCAAGCTACTTCACCTTCTGAACATCAGTTTCTTCATCTGCTCAATGGAGACAGTACGAGCACCCACCATGGGGCTGCTGGCTGTTGCAGATGAGATCATGGGTGAAGCGTCTGGCATAATCTCTGACGCGGCCAAGCGGGCACTGCGCCCTCCAGTGACCCCGAGGGTGCTGCTGCCTTCCTAGGTAGCTCCCCTGACGCCCCACGACCTACACCACAGCGGTGACCTGAGGACACGCACCCCTCATTGCCCAGACTAGCAAACATTCTAAAAAGCTAGTGCTGGCTGCTGGCGACACGAGGGGGCAGAGCCGTGGGTGGAAGCGGGCTGCCGGCCGGCCAGCCGAGGCCCTTCCTGAGCGCACGCTGCTGGCCAGCTGAGCGTGTGCGCCCTGTGTTGGGAAACAGCGCTTTGCGCCAGACCACAAACCTCTCTGCAGCAGAGTGATCCTGGGTGAGTTACTACTGCCTTGGAGCTGCTCACAGTGACCGCCCTCTGACTCCCGGGGCTGCGTGAGACCAGGATGAGCACATACAGGTGGAGGACCACGCGCGTGCCGCGCGGCCAGCCTCCCGGCGATGCCAGCCGCTGCCTGCTGGACACCGGCGCTGTGCTGGCCCTCTTCCCTTCCTCCTCCCTCCTGCCGGGAAGGAAGGGCAGACACCGGTTTCCTAGTGCCTCTAGCGTAGGCCAGCCCTCCAGCTGACTCCCTCAGTGGCAGTGGCTTTGTCCCCGGGTCACACCTCTAACCTTGTATCAGGAAAGTGACACTAATAGTAGCTTTATCAAGTAAATTTCCTTCTCTGCCTCCTTTGCCCTGTTATGTTAGTCAGAGATTTATACACCCAGGGATGTTGCCCCAGGGCACTGATTTGATAAGTACAAACACACTGTGTCTATCTATCCCTTTAGTGCCACTCCCTATCTCTGCTGATACCAGGCACCTCTAGTGAAGAAGTTCGAGTCTTATCGGGTATTTTTAGGGTTACAAATACCCACAGGGTGATGGAGGGACCGGTGCACCTGCTCTTTCTAGCCAAAGGTCAGTAACTGAAAACAAGTATGAGATAAAACAAAAATTAATGATTTCAAAATAGAGCCAAGCCCTATTTTCTCACAATTTATAACCTAGAAGACATCATTTCAACTGTCACAGGGACAGACTGAGCAGTGAGCTCCCGATTCGGAGAACCTATAGTTAATCACTCCCCGCCCTCAATATTCTTTCTAGGGGAAAATAAGAAGAGTGGAAAAGGAATGAGAAACTATTGTCCTTATATACATTTTATGGATCTGTAATGAAATGCAAGGGAAAAACAAAGCATTTACATTTAAAAATGCAAGATATCCATGTACTCCTTTTGCAAACAGAATTTACTACAAGGGATTTTCACTTGAAAAAGTTTTACTGGCTCCTGAATGTTTACTAAGTTTTGTGGTTGTATTCAAAATAGGACTGATCACATAACTTTTTAGGAACACATTTTTCATAGAAAGACAAATCTATTAACATCATCCTCTCTGCCAAGAACTGCAACAGGGAATGAAAGAGAAACGTCCCTTCGCTGTCCCTTCATGGTGCAGCAGAGGAAAGCCAGCGTCTTCAGACAGTCACCCAGTCCTAGCAGGCGCTGGGAAGCGGGACGCCGTGCTCCCGCTGCAGTGGGCCAGTCGTCCTGTGGGGTTTTCTTTAGCACATGCCTTGCTTCCCTGATTAGCATTTCTGAGGTTCTGGGTCACACGGGCGTAGGGAGTGGTGGCTGCCCAATGCACTGCAGGACATCCGGCAGCATTCCTGGACGTCTCCCCTCCAGACGCCAAGAGCATCCTCCCCAGTCCCCGGAGAGTTGTGACAACAAGCTACATCTCTAGATACTGCCTAAAGCTCTGGGGGTCAGAAACACCTTTTGGGAACACCTGACCTAATCTATATGTAAAAGGCATCATGAGGGGATGCCCAGGGGGTATACCCCCAGCCCCAGAATTGTTAAGTATTGCTGGGCAACTTACACTCCTAGCAACAGTGAGGTACAACATAGTACATTGTCATGTAACTTACACAAATAAATACTTTTAACACAGTTTGATTAAATGAAACTCACTGGCATTAACCACCCAGTGTTTTCTAAAAATAATTTAGAACATGATTTAAGAAATTGACACCTGGGCACAATTTTATGCACTGCTCAGAAACTCCTTGACTATCAACTCACTGAGTTTGCATTTCTTCCCGAAAGCTCTCAGGGTTTGGCCCTCAGTCACATTTATTTGCTCTTTGGCCAAGATGCTCTGGGCTGTTCTCTGTGGCGTTCTCCACGCTTTATGTCCTACCCAGGCTTCCTGGTAAATCAAAGGCAAACACTTTTGCATATGCTTCAAAATAACACTGCTTTTGTGCAACTGTGACGTACTTAAATTTCATCAACTCTGCAGTGAGCACTGCAGTAGAACATTCACAAGGCTGCTCCCTGTCCAGGGGAGCGCTACTGTGAGGTCGGCCTCAGTGTCGGGCACTCTGGGAAACTTACTTCTTCTGTAAGCCTCATTCTGTACAGAATCACACGAGCCTGAGTGAGACGATATCGAAGGTCCTTTTAACTTGCAGATCTTTGGATAGGGAACAAAGCTGCTCTAGGTTGTAACCACCCCTCCAGTTTGTTTTTTTTTTTTGCTCCAAGGTCTGTGAATGAATGTGTATGCTGCTTGCTGTTTCCACCTTACTCTCAAATTGTCAAGGTGGGACTGAGTGAGACAAGTCTTAAAGTGTGATACGTTATCCTGCATTTTATTTGTATTAATCAAACTATAAAATAACTGAATTAGGATACATAACACCATTAGGAGTTTGGACAAGAGGGGCTGATTCTGCCCCTACCTTATAAAATTTCAATTAGACATTAAGGATTCTATTCAAGTCTTCTCTCCCCCCAGCTACCATCAGCACCTGCTGTCCTCAGGAATTGTTAAATGTGGTTTTGGGGACGGAGCAGCTGGGGGCAGTAGGTATCTTTGAGCTACACTGAAGTGTTGGTGTTTGAGTCTCTGGGACGGCTGCATGGAGTGAGCTGGGTGCGCATCAGTCAGCACTGGGCACACCGTAGGAGGTGGGACCGGGAAGGACAGGCAGGAACTCTGGCTCCCTGGACGCTCGGGGGGGCAGCACTAACAACCAACAGTGTGAGCCCTGGCAAACTGCTCCTCTCTCTTGGGCTCAAGAGAAGGGAGTAATTCCACTATTTCAGGACAGCATAACCTTACGCTGCATCTCAGTGCACCATGGAATGGAATGAAAACTATACATACATTTCACGAAGTCTTTGACCTAAAAATTAGTTAACTGCGCCACAGGAAGTGAAGGAGAACTGCACAATCTAGAAATCTAATAGTTCACTGCAGAGAATGAACAGACGTGATGTTGTTATTGCTGTGGAATCCAAGAGAACTAATGTGCCACAAACTAGGAGAACCAGACACGTTCAGGGGGAAAAGGTTTGCTTCTCAAATATTATGGCCAAGTGGCAAGAATTCCTGGCTGCAGATGGTTTCCTGTTCTGGAATGCTGATGATGTGAGACCAATTAGAGACAGGCTCAGTGGCTTTGTCTGCACCCTTCCAGATTCTAGCTGCACACAGGGAGGTCACAGGAAACTGCTACAGGCCCCTGTCCTGGGTTGAAGTCACCGAAATGCTTCTGCTCTGTACATGTTGGGTTCTTCTGCTGCTGTGTTTTTATTTTTGGCTCAGGCCATGGTCTCAGATATTTCGCTTGGATTGAAGTTCAGGTTTTAGTTTGGTTGGATCCCTGACAAACTAAAGGACAGGGCTGCCGAGCAGGGCAGAGCTTTGGCTGATTTCCACACTGCAGAGCCCACAACCGATAGGGTGGGGAGCAGAAATAAGTGTGCGTTATCAGGCATGTGAATGTGGTTTTGTGCATGGCTACTCTGTCAGGCGCCCCATAGAGCCACCAGCTATTACAGGCTTTTCCAAGAAACCAAGATGGTTACTTAGATCTCTCAGCTAAGGGAGGTAGTTATTGGGGTCTGGTTATTTTAATATTTTGGGTCGGTATATTCTGTTATTGTGAAGTAAAGGAACATAAGCGAATAATTTGTAATTTCTTTAAATAGGAAATCAACCAGTATCACACATAGCATTAAGCCTGAATGACTGCCTATGTGCTATGTATACACTTATGCTATTCACTTATGCATAGGTGTTATAACCTATTATTAACATGTTACAATATGATTAAACATAAAATCTAATAGGTACATTCTTTTGGAGTAGGAAGATTAGAGTAATGAAAGGTTAATACAAAATTTCAATAAGAAGTTTATTATAATTGCATGTTGATGACCTAAGACAGACTCCAAGTGGTGTCACAGCAGCTGCCTTGAGCACTACCTCCAGCTAGGGTTTGTTTCAGGTTGCCCAGCAATCCAGATTCTCTAAATGCCCCTCTTCTGCTCAGCAGTGCAGAAGAGAAAAGGAAAAGTAGACAGGGCGTGGAAGAAGATGAAAATCTTAGATTACAGAATATGGGGCCTTGCAGAGGGAAAAAATGGATACATACATGGCATATCACATGTGGGATTGTTCAGTGTGAATTCCCAACTCCTCTTTCTTTTTCACTGAGGGTAAGGAGGTGGGAGAACTAAAAGTGTATTCATATGGTTTGACTGGAATTGTGAGATTTGAAAAGAGTGTGGGAAATATAGGAGCCTAAGAACTAGTTTGTAAAATTATTTCATTGATTTTGAATAGTAACTGTACATACAGTAAGGCCAAAATTAGAAATTTTAAATTAGGCAACATCTACCTGGCCTTTTGTTCTGTTTGTAGGTGTTCTTTTTATAGCTCTTTGTTTTTTGTGGTACTGGGGATCAAACTTGGGCCCTTGTGCATCCAAGGTTGATGCAGTACCACTTGAGCTAAATCCCCAGAGCCTTATCTTTATAGTTCTTAAAACAGCTTTCCAAGCTAGGTACTGTATATGCTTCCAATTTTTATTAAATCTGACTCTAAGGTACAACACGGAAATGCACTGGTGGCTTATCTGGTCCTAGAGTTGGTAAGTGGACTAACAACTTTTGACTTAATTCTTGTCTTATTTGAAATATGGCCCTCCTTCTCCTGTTTCTAGCCACACAGTTCTTTACGTTACTCAACACATACCTAAATACCTGCTAAACCCCAGCCTGGGAAGGACAATTGTCATGTCCTGCAATGATCTTTTTATCTGCTTTTTAAGCCCTAGTTAATTAAGAAAGAGTTTTTCCCTGATTGCAGCTCACAAAGCATTTGCCTTTCACCATCTTGGACTTTGAGTTTGCAAACCAAGCTCGGCTAATGACTTTAACAAAAGCTTTACTGAAAATTGGGTTTCAAAATAGAATGCAAACAAGGTTTAATGAATTCGTTTGTTAATTTTGCTACCCTACAGGGGATGCTACCTCATCATCTGTTGTGCAAATGCTTAATACAATAAATGCTTTCTGCTAATCTGGGAACATGAACAGAACTGAGTCACACTCTAGTATGTAAGATTATAACAGGTGTGATCTGATTTAAATAGTTTTCTGATAGGGCTAAGTTTTACTTTAAGGTTTATTTGATGGTATAATTGTCAAGAAACAAATGCCCACGTTTTCTAGGATTACTTCAGGAAAATTTGTTCACCACTAGAAAAAGTAAAGGAATTTTCTATTTCTGTTTTCCAACACTGGTGGAAAAGTTAAAATGCATTATGATAATAGACATTAAGAACTGTATATATAAGCAATGGTTTTCTGTAAAAATTCTCAAAGTAGTTCAAAATGCCTAAGAGTCCAAGAGATGTTTAAAAACATCTTGCTATGACACAGGCAAATGAACATAAGAACATTATTAGGCGAATGAAGATTAAATAGTATATTTACCAGTACACCTTGATTCCTTTTTTTTCCCAGTCTGCCTTCCCTTCAACTACCTTCTCCTCCTAATTTACAAAAGCTGTTTCCATTTTTCCCCCTTTTCTTATTGTCTTCTTTCTCCTTTCTTCTATTCCTCCCTCCTCTCTAGTTCCTCTTTCCTTTTGAACAATTTTTTCCTATTTCACACTATCTATCATATATTTTGGCCCTCATTTACACTTTGTTTCTCACATCAGAGAGACAATACAATATTTACACAAGTGTCTGATTTATTTCACTTCAGATGATAGCTTCAGGATGCAGCCATTTAGCTATAACTGTCTCAAGTTTATCCTTCTTTATGGTTTAATACTCCATTATATTAAAAAAACCCACATTTTCTTTATTCATTCATCAGTTGATGGGTATTTGGGTTGTTTCCAAGATTTAGCTATTACAAACTGTATCGCTATAAATAGGGGTGCACATATATCATTGTGGTATGATGCTTTTAATTCTTTGGTGATGCTCAGAAGGGAAGTAACTGGATCAAGTGGGCTCCCTAATCTTAGTTTTTTGAGGAATCTCACACTGACTTCCACAGTTTCACTAGTCTACACTCCCACCAATAGTGGAAAAGGGTTCCTTTTCCCCACAGCCCCACCAGCATTTGGTATTGGTTGATTTCTGACAGCCATTCTTTCTGAAGTGAGATGGAAGCTCAGCATTGTTTTAATTTGCAACTTTCAAATGACAGTGATGTTGAACATTTTTTCATGTTTCTTTGCTGTCTGTACCTCATCTGAGAAGTGTCTATTCACTTTGAATGCTCACTTTTAGATTGGGTCTTTAAATTTGGGGGAGTCCTGAATTTTTCAATTTTTTGTATGTTCTAGATATTATTAGTCTTTTGTCTAAGGAATAACTGGTGACAATGTTTTCCTACTCTGGGGTTGTCTCTTCACTCTGTTGGTGATTTCTTTTGCTATAAAAAACTTAATAGGATGAGATCCCAATTTTTTTTTTGAGACAGGGTCTCGCTTTGTAGCTCAGGCTGGTGCTGAGCTCACTATGTAGCCCAGGCAAGCCTCGAACTCAGCAATCCTACTGCCTCTGCCTCCCAAGTGTTGGGATTATAGGCGTGAGCCACCACGCCCGGCACCCAATTTTTGATTCTTTGAATTATTTCCCATGTGATCTGGGTTTTGCCTACCCCTTAATGTTTACAAGAGTTCTTATTCTCTCTTCCAGAAGGTTCAGTGTTTCTGCATTAATATTGAGATATTTGATCCACTGTGATTTTAGTGTAGGGCATGGTGAGAGACATGGGTCTAGTTTTTATTCTTTGGTATGTAGAAAGTTAGTTTTTCCAGTATTTATTAAAGAGGCTGTTGTTCCAGTGAATGTGTTTGTCCCCTCTGTCAAAGAAAAAGTGTGTTGAGTGTGTCTGGGGTTGATAAACAATATTTTATAAAACTAATAATTTAGGGGCCAGAGATTTAGCTCAGTGGTTCCGGTGCCTGCCTCACAAGTGCAAGGTCCTGAGTTCGATCCCTGGTAACCACATACAATGCGGGGCATGGAGACTCACGCCCACCAGCAATCAATACCACGTACCACAGTGCCGGGTATGGTGGCTCACGCTGTAATCCCAGCACTCAGGAGGCAGAGACAGGAGGATTGCTGAGTTCGAAACTTGCCTGGGCTACATGGTGAGCTCAGAGCCAGCCTGAACTACAAAGCGAGACCCTGTCTCAAAAAAAAAAAACCTAATAATTTACCTAAGTCTCTCTGTAAGACTCACTGTTATTTAATATATTACATTTGTGTTCCTAAAAGTATTAAAACACTTAGTAGAGCCAAATTAAAGAATTTTTTCAAATATGGATACATTAGAAAATGTAAAGATAACCCAGAAAATAAGCCTATTTAATGTTTTAAACAGCTGATTCAGGGTACATAATTGGTTAGTGATACAAATTGTGAAGAGCCAAAATATTTTACTATTGCTTTAGATGATTCCCCTATTTATTTCCTATCACCAAGACAATTCTCTTAACAAGATGGTATTACATAAAATCTTGTGATACTCAATTCACTCTATACTAGCTGTGCTTGACAAAAGAATCTGTTAATGGTACAACATAGTGTCTCAGTGGGAGAAGCATCTAGCTTAGGCTAAATGAAGTATTTAAGTTCTTTTTCTTCCATTATCTCTTGGTAGTGGCCTAAGCAAGACCTGCAGACCCTCAGTGAGGAAAAAGTAAGGTAAGCTGGGCATGGTGGCACATGTCTATAAGCAGTGGATGCAGCTGGTGGGAGACACTGGATTCCAAATCTCATGTCAGTGTCCCCAAGACCTGGGTGTCCACAGATCACCTCAAGGGATACCTAGCCTCACTTCTGGTGTCCTCACCACCACAGTCAATGGAAAGAATTTTACAGCCTTGAGATGACAAAACAGGAATAAATAGTAACAAAAAAGGAGTAATTCATGTGCAAAACAGAAATGTGAGAAGGTTCATTTTATAAAACTTAACATCAGTGATTGAAAAACTCTTCCAAATCTAGAGTGAAAAAAAAAGACAAATTTTCCTGGAAAATCTGACCCTGGAGTGAAGGGGAGCTCCAGCTCAAAGCAGACCAGCCCAGGGGCTTTCCCCGAGAGTACTAAAGGTAAACTGTTTAAGAGATCCTAATCAGGGCACCCTTAACACTTGGAGAGTACCTAAGAGCAATCGATATGTATGCTTCTTGCCTGGCTAACCCTCCTAGAAGTTTCTTAATCTGTGTATTTGTTCATGTGTGTGCATGCATGTGAGGGTGTGTTTAGCTGGCCTTGAGCTTAACGATGTGGGTCCAGGCTGGCTTTGGACTTGCTGTCCCCCTGCTTCCATCCCTAGGATTACAGTGGACTCTTGACTTACGGACCCAGTTAACTCAAATTGGTGAATTGGAGGCTCACGCTCCTTTACACACCCCTCAGTCTCTCACCTGTCTAATTGTAGGCCACACTTTTATTCCAGGCATATTTCAGTGTCCTTAGAGAGACACTGGCCCAAGGAAAGGATTTGTAATGTTCCTTCCAAAACTCTTTAAAGGTTACATCTGTATCTGAGACCATTAGCAAGTACAAGTGGCCAGCATATGGGTTGTAACTCAAGACTTTGTCAGTTAAAACTAAAATTCCGTAACCCAACTTGACCCTTTCACTCCAGGGTCAAATTTTCCAGGAAAATTTGTCTTTTTTCACTCTAGATTTGTAAGAGTTTTTCAATCACTGACGTTAAGAGCAGCTCCGGGACCGCCGTGCCGTGAGTCCAGCGGACTGGGGAACTTACGGCGGACGGACCGGACCCAGCAGCTCCGGGCCCACCGTGCCGTGAGTCCAGCGGACTGGGGAATGAGCGGCGGACGGACCAGACCCAGCAGCTCCGGGCCCGCCGTGCCGTGAGTCCAGCGGACTGGGGAACGAGCGGCGGACGGACCGGACCCAGCAGCTCCGGGACCGCTGTGCCGTGAGTCAATCACTGACGTTAAGTTTTATAAAATGAACCTTCTCACATTTCTGTTTTGCACATGAATTACTCCTTTTTTGTTACTATTTATTCCTGTTTTCTCATCACAAGGCTGTAAAATTCTTTCCATTGACTGTGGTGGTGAGGACACCAGAAGTGAGGCTAGGTATCCCTTGAGGTGATCTGTGGACACCCAGGTCTTGGGGACACTGACATGAGATTTGGAATCCAGTCTCCCACCAGCTGCAGGGCTGATGTTGGATGAGACTTCTGACCAGTGGGGGTGGAAATGGGCAGATGATTTTGAAGCTCCCTCTGGCTCTATACAAAGATTCTATGGGCTGGCATGATTCAGCCCATACACTCAATTCTGCAAAGAGTGTGAACATCTATGAGCTGTGCCTTTATTTCTATTTTAAGTACTTTGAAAGCATATTTATTAACAGTAGTTGTAGATCTTATGTGCATGTGATTCCTGATGCAATATTATTGAGTGGGTTAATCAGGACACTAAAGGCAATTAATAAAGCTATGATAATACATATTAGATGGTGACATTAGAGCAGAATTTTTTTTTTTTAAAGGGGGCTTGAACTCAGGACCTTGTGCTTACCAGCCAGGTATGGTGCCACTGAGTTACATCCCCAGGCCAGAAAAATAATTT
Organism: Thryonomys swinderianus; assembly: GCA_004025085.1. NCBI lineage: Eukaryota > Metazoa > Chordata > Mammalia > Rodentia > Thryonomyidae > Thryonomys > Thryonomys swinderianus. The sequence continues at coordinate 22,050 of PVIC010009980.1, forward strand.
TTTAAAACAATCTTGGGCTGGAGGGTTAGCTCAGTGGTTCTGGCGCCTGCCTCACAAGCGCAAGGTCCTGAGTTCGATCCCCGGTAACCACATACAATGCTGGGTGTGGTGACTCACGCCATCAGCAATCAATACCACATACCACAGTGCCGGGTGTGGTAGCTCAGGCCTGTAATCCCAGCACTCGGGAGGCAGAGGCAGGAGGATTGCTGAGTTCGAAGCTCGCCTGAGCTACATAGTGAGCTCAGGGCCAGCCTGAACTACAAAGTGAGACCCTGCCTCAAAATAAATAAATAAGTAAAAAACCCAAAACAATCTTAATGGCCTATCTATGCTTCCACAATTATTTGTGTGGGGAAATAATTCCTCAAAATATAAACATATACTGACAAAACTAAACTACTATTGTAACTTTTGTAATTCTATAGCACAAAATAGCTCATTTCAGAACATGCTGCTCAGTCTGAAAAGTCAATATTTTTTTGTATGGAAAGGTAAATACTACTTCTCCTCCCTATTGTGTATTCAGGTTACTTATTTACAGTCTCACAGGGAAGAAGAAAGTACTGTATACACTTAAAAAAATGAACTAAAGATGTTTGGAAAATTAAATCAGGTGAGTAGCTAAGGCAAGGCTCAGATTTTTGATGTCATATTTCTCCTGATACTACATTCTCCATTAGCACGCTAAAATATTTCTGTTCCTAACAAAGGATAGAATGTTAGTGATCACTCCATAAAGTCACCTGTATTGGTGATGTCTTGCTTAACCAGCAATTTCCCTAAAATAAGTTTAAAGCCATTTAAAAGCATTAATAACTACAGATTTGCAAAATAAAAGCAAACTCATTTGTTCATGATTTATTTATTGAGCAGTTACAATGTGATATTCCAGATGGATCAGGGAGGAAAATGGTAAGTCCATTTTTAAAAATAGAGGTTACATTCTTTCAAAATAGTGGAATGAACAGATATGTGAATTTGTACCCTAATTCCTTTAGGTAAACAGTGTCAGAATCAGTTAAGTTGACAGAAAGCTTCATGAAAAACTATTGGATAAATAAAAATGCTAAGCAATGTAGCTAGAGCAAAGATCAACCTTTCTGTCAATAAGAGCCAAAATAGCACCTAGATCCTGGTAGGTAGGTCCAGGGGGTGGTGACTTGTTAAAGGTCACGTAGCAAATTCCTGGAGGAGTTATGAATGACCCCTAGACTTCTCTATCCCCTCTCCAGTGATCTTTGTATAAACTAGCCTATCTGTACTTATTAAATAGATCTAAGTGATTTTTGAGCCAATTAAAATTTTTTTCCCTACAAGTATCCATTATTTAAAGTTTAGAGGCTAAATATCATTGTCATTGGTAAGATATAATGTGATAAAATGGAAGATATAAAATTATATATTCGATATGATGAAAATTTCACATATGCAGCACAGTAGGTACACTCAGATGCCACCTGTGGAATCAGGAGTGGAAGAATGTAAACTGGCTGTCTGTGCACTGGACAGATGGAGGATCCCCTGAAGGTTGAAGACCAGGGCTAACTCAGCGTCTGGCGCATGTCTGCGTGATGAGTCTGTATCTGAAGGCTAGAAAGTTTGGAAGTCCGAAAGGACTGGTGATGAGTATGCAAAGGTAACAGCGAAGACTGGTGCTCCCCTTCTTACTTCCCTTCCCTTTTATTCTGTCCAGGATACAAGACTTTTGTTAGTGACACCTACATCTGGGCTGAGTGTTCCCTTGCCAGGCTGTGGCAGTTACCCAGAGACGCAGGCAGAGAGAGCTGTGCTCCAGTACCCTGCGAGGCATTTATTAATCCTTTCAGGTTGATGCATAATACTCAACAATCACAACCCACCCTTTGTCCACTGGACAACCAGAAGCACCTCCTGGAACCATACTTTATCTTCAAGTACAATAGCGAGTTCATAATTAGGGCTAACATGACACAAATATCCTGTGTACAAAGGGAAATACATGAAGTCCCTCCTCAGAGTAGAAGGCAGTTTTTCTTTGTATGATGCTTGCTTTTCTCCTGACATTCCATAACTTAAACAGTATACTATAGATTTAACAATGTTTAAGAGCTGATATTAAGTCCATCCACATTATGTTACGAAGAAAGAGAAAAAAGAAACCTGCTTAATATACGTGTATAAATGCCCAATCATTTTTTTTTTTTTTGAGACAGGGTCTCGCTTTGTAGTTCAGGCTGGCTCTGAGCTCACTATGGAGCCCAGGCAAGCTTCGAACTCAGCAATCCTCCGGTCTCTGCCTCCCGAGTGCTGGGATTACAGGCGTGAGCCACCACGCCTGGCACTAAATGACCAATCATTTTAAAAAATAGGAAAGAAATACAGTGATTACAGTCCTAATGTCTGGAACTGGTGAGTGATCATAGCTGCTCTTAATGACTGTCTCTTCCTTCCACCCACTGCCACTCTTCTCTAGTCCCTTGGCCTGGAGCAAGCACCTGCAGGCCTTTGTTTTTTGCCTGGTGGGGTGACCCGTGCTTTCGTCACGAAGCTTTTGGGCCATTTGTTATTGTGCTTGGACTGGGTTTTTGTAGTTTCCCACTGACCTTAATAACAGGACACGCTAATACTATGAAGCACCCTAAGAGATCTCCTGCACTCTTGAGATAATTCTTCCTTTTCTCCATTGTGGAGTAACAGTCCAGTTTCTCCTAGAAAGTCTTGATCAGTGACCCCTGCCAACACTGTAACTCCTTTTTTAGCTTGTTTGTGCAGAGGCACAAGGAGTCCAAATTGACCAGGGAAAAATCTTAGCTTCCAGTTCAATGGAATCATTGCGGTGCTTCCCGGTACAATTCTTCTCTCCCCTGGAACTAAGACTTCTAGGTCAGCACAGCATAAGGCTGCAGGAACAGGAAGCCTTGGCTAGAGAGTCACTAGGGATCATGATGATTGCTACCACTTCCATATCTACCCCTCGATTCCTGGACCCATGAATCCTGGCTGTAAGAGACAGTACCATTCAGTGGATACTGATTCAAAGCATATACAGCTTTTTCAAAACCTTGGCCCAGCCCTGAAAGATGCACTGTAACTGCATCTTTAAAAGGCTGTTTGGCTTTCTATCAATCCAGCTGCTGCTGGGTGGTGAGGAGGCACCCAGTTCATGAAGAGCAGCTTAGGTCCTGTGGTACCTTATTGTCCCATAGTCGAGAATTCAGTTTCCATGAAGAGCCAATGGCAGGCCAGGAGCAGCCTTTGATGTCTGCAGGTGGCAGAGCCTTGTTCCAAACTCCTAATGCCTCTGCTGTGAGAGGGGCCTGCCAGAGGCTCTAAAGAGCATCCCTACCTGCCACTGACACCTCAGGCAGCACTGGGTCACATGGGCCACATGCTGGGTCACATGGGCCATGGCAGAGCAGCCTGCACAGCAGCCCGGACTATTGCAGAGCCTTCTCTAGTTCGGGGCCTATTCAGAATAGCTGCTTTCTGAGTCACTCAGTAAATGGGCTGTAGAACAGTGTCCCTCTCAATTTTTTTTTTTTTTTTTTGAGGTACTGGGGATCCAACCCTCGTGCTTGCCAAGTAGGCATGGTGTCACTGAGCTAAATCCCTGGGCCCTTCTCAAATTTTCCATAGTGAATATCCATTTTATAGTTAGAAAGTTAAAATATGAGTTAAACAGTAATGAACATTTCCCTCTTCAAACAACAAAAAACTAAATTAGGAATGCTTAAAATGAGACAACACAATAGTAACCACATGCCTCACTTAGAGGCTTGGTAAGAAATGGGTCTAGGTAGAGAAGACAGCCATCTATTCAAGTGACCAAACAGCCTCAAACACAATGCAGCCTCACCAGCTAAATCTGTGTTTACAAATGTACTATATTTTATCAAGTGGCTTCATGGCACAAAAGGTTGGATCAGTGTTGAGGGTTTCACAAAAGTCACTTGTGTGGGGCCGGAGATTTAGCTCAGAGGTTCTGGCGCCTGCCTCACAAGCACAAGGTCCTGAGTTTGATCCTGGTAACCACATACAACAATGCTGGGCGTGGTGACTCATGCCCACCAGCAATCAACCAGCAATCAGCACCACATTCCACAGTGCCAGGCGTGGTGGCTCATGCCTATAATCCCAGCACTCAGGAGGCAGAGGCAGGAGGATTGCTGAGTTCCAGGCTTACCTGGGCTACATAGCGAGCTCAGGGCCAGCCAGAACTACAAAGCGAGACCCTGTCTCAAAAAAAAAAAAAAAAAAGTCACTTGTGTGTGAGCAGACATTGTGTAACATTTTGATATGTGAATATACGAGCCAGGAAGCCAAGGTGAAATGTCATTTACTAAGTTACTCTTTGACAAAATGTAACCCCCCTCTCCAAAAAGAATGAACTACCATTGTGCTAAACAGTTTTTGTTCAGAAAAACCTTGACTGACACAAAAAATATATTTAGGAGTGGGCAGTCACATGGCTTAAGAGAATCTCATCTTGGAATGTCATTATCTTATTTTTGCCAATCACAAAATATGTGAGTTTTGAATTTTGCCCTTCCCCAAATGTCTATATGGTTTCCACAATCCCTTCCATCTCAGAGATGATTCTAAATCATAGGCAGGTGTTAGGAATGTAGCTCACTGGTAGTGCTGACCTACCAGGGTGAGGCCTTCAGTTGAAGTCTCAGTCAGTCTGTGTCTGCCTCTGTCTGCCTCTTGTCTCTCAAATAAATCACAGGCAGGAGTCATTATTGTCCTAGGGGACTATCGAGGGAGTTCCTCAAGATGTATCTCTGTTCCCAGAGACAGGGGAGAATAAACAGATGGAAGCAAAGCGGTCCCCAAGAAAAGGCACCTATGAAGAGGTGTACACACTTCCTCTAGCTGTTTCTAAGATAATACACATACAGAACTCAATGAGTGGCTGCTTCCCAAGAAAAACCACAGAAAGGAAATATCATTAAAAAGGAGTATATACATTGTGGGAAGCTCTTCCCTCCTGTAAGCCCAATCTAGCCAAGGCTGTTGTCCTCTATTGTTGAACAGGATGTAACAAGACTGCCAAGCACAGTCCACAAACCTGCTAATTAGGTGCACTGACACTGTTTGTTTTGGAACCATTTACGAACAAAGGAATGTGTCAGGCTGATTAGTGAGAAAAGGGTATGTAATGTATGTGTATTTGACTCCAGATGAGGGCATAATCCAGGTATTCAGTCTGTTTGTGCAAGACTCACAAAAATGAAGGCTGAACAAATAGGAAGCCACAGTAAAAGACTAGCTTCTGGGTTGTACTATTTTCCCTTAGTCTTAAGTATTATTTCACCCACACCCTCTCACCCCTGAGGATTTCTGCTCAACACCTCACATGAAGCTCTTTCAGACTGACAGAGGACAACTGGGTCCTCAGAAAACTGGAAGAGTCTTTGTAAGGATGTTGGCAAATCTAGGGTATGATAGTTTCTCAGGTACATAAATACGTGACAACCTGAGGCCAAACCACTCTCATACTCAACCTCTATGGAACTAGGCACTGTACTAACATGCACCAATCAAAGGGAAATGGTTACATAAAATGCAGCTTTTAATGTACTATTTGAGCTCTGCTGGAAAAAAATATGTATTTGCATCTTCTTTGGGAAGAAGTAATTCAACACTTCATATAATAAAGCCAGTTCTTTCTTTTCAGACAAATCTTTGTAAAATTTGGCTTCAATTAGGTATTTGAGCTGGATGTGTACACAGAACCAAAAGAAGGACAGAAAGTGCCAAGGCAAAGAACAATATCCATGCCCCAAGAAGCTTAGAGAAAGAGCAGTAGGAACTGTAATGAAATATGGAATTAAAAAGACCAAATCAAGAGGTGAAATGTGTGTGCAGAAGTCCCCACATTCTTCAGTTCATATTGTGCATTTCTGCAGCATGGACAGATAGAAGCAATAAGGCCTGGACTAAATTCCTTGGGAGACCTTTTCTGTACACTGACAAAGTAGATTTTAAACATGGAAAAAAAAAAAAAAAAAGGATGAGTTCTGTTAGAAACATACCTGCAATGGACTTTTCCATGAAGTCAATACAAGTTTTCAGGAGTGATGTAGAAAGTGTTCAAGTGTGTGCAGACTAGATATGGGGGCAGGGTAGGTGAACTCAACTAGTAAGAGTGTGGCATTAATGAGATGAAGGCCCTGCATGCCCTTATTTCCTGGAGGGAGATAGGATCAATTATTGGCACACAAACAAAAACTACTTTTTTTTTTGAGACAGGGTTATGCTTTGTAGTTCAGACTGGCCCTGAGCTCACTATGTAGCCCAGGCCAGCCTTGAACTCAGCAATCCTCCTATCTTTGCCTACTGAGTGCTGGGATTACAGGCGTGAGCCACCATGCCCAGCATTGTATGTGGTTACTGGGATCAAACTCAGGACCTTGCGCTTGCGAGGCAGGCACTGGAACCACTGAGATTTTGGGCTAATCTCTGGCCCAAAAACTGTACTTTTCATATAAAACTATGAACCCATATAAAACTATGAACCCAATAAGCTGCGGATCCCCTCCAACACACAGCAAGAAGCTGATCTCTGATACCCGGAAAGGCTGCTGACTAGAGCCCAAGAAGCACCTGAAAGGGAAAGGGTGGGTCACTCGCTTCAACCTTACATATACAGAGGTCCTTAGTTCAGACTGTTGATATACTCCTCTACCTCTGGAAGTATTTAAATTTCCTTAGCTAATTCGTTTATTTAAAAAGATTTTTCAGGGCTGGAGATTTAGCTCAGTGGTTCCGGTGCCTGCCTAGCAAGCGCAAGGTCCCTGGTTCGAGCCTGGTAACTACATCCAATAATATGATCTTGGGCGTGGTAACTCACGCCCACCAGCAATCAATACCATACCCCACAGTGCCTGGTGTGGTGGCTTACACCTGTAATCCCAGCACTCGGGAGGCAGAGACAGGAGGATTGCTGAGCTCGAGGCTGGCCTGGGCTACATAGTGAGCTCAGGGCCAGCCTGAACTACAAAGCATAACCCTGTCTCACAAAAACAAAACAAAACAAAAAAACAAAAAAAACAGCTTTTTCAGTGTTCTCATGAATGTACATATATGTGGGGAAGCTGGACCAAATACTAATTAGCAATAACTGTGCTGTGGATAAACTTCATTGGTTATGATACTGCCACTGCACAAAGCTGAACCAAATATTTATTGAATGCATGCTACATGAAGGAAGCCAAGCTTAAAGTATATTCTTCCAACAGACTATCCACATCTAAATACAGCTCTAAACGTCATGGGGTCATAAGTCTTCAAGTATAGTATTTTCCATATTGGAAACCTGTTGGGGATGGGATGACTTGCATGCCACATGAAAACTATTAACCTGAATAGATCAGGACAAACATGGAACTGATTACAATAAATGGCTGATTTCACAAGTCTCATGTCAAGATGCGTGAGGAGGTTTTTAAAAATGAAGTGTTTGTGTGTTAGTGATGTATGTCAAGATTCAAGAATGGCAACTTCACAGAAAGTTCAAAACAAAATGGACTCCTTAGCAGCATTAGGTAGATGTCCTTAAGGAAGAGAAGACTAGTGATATGTAGAGATGTCTGAAAGAAAGGTGCACAGGCGGCACTTTAAGGGTTCAAAACAAAATTATGCCCTGGGTCACCCTGAGGCTGTAGATGACTGCTAGCTTTGCTTATATACTCATTGTTTCGCCTTACATCTCAGCACTGCATCAGCCTAATTTTCTGACTTGTAATTGTCAAACTTAGAGCCCTTATGTCTTATTCTCAAGGAGGGCCATGTGTTGTTATTTGTTTCTTTAGGAAGTGGGATTTCATCATTGTTCCAACAGAATGTTTATTTCTCCTGAAGCCGGGTTTCCTTGTCCTCTAGGAGGTAAATGCTCGATTAGACTTAAAGAAAAGTCGTATGATCTCCCCATTGGATTTAAAAACTTTCAAATTGGATTTAGGGTTTTCTTATTTATATGAAAGACAATTAGGTATTTAATGTATGTTTGAGAAAAGAATAAACTCAAGGTAAGTCTGTCAGGACATCTCCAGAATGGAAGGGTGACGGGCGCTCAGCCTCCGTAGCAGGCGTCACGCCTCGGGCTGCTCCAGGGTGGTCCCGTCACAACAGTCCTTCCTGGTGTCACAGCAGAAAAGCCCATTTTCTCCATATCCCTTGACTAATCGGTCCAAGTGCAAAAACTTACAAGCGAATAAAGAGAGGGTTTCAAAAAGTAGTCTTAGAGGAGGTTTCTTTAAAATTTTTAGAGTGGATTTAGGGGTGTAGTTGAAATGATTTGAGGGTTACAAATATAGAAAAAGCAGTAATGTGTAAAGAAACAAGTTTTGGAGTAAGATGCAGTTGAGTTCAAATTTTGGCCTGGGTAACTTAGTAACTTAATGAGAATACATTTGAAAGACAAAAAATTAAAAAATCAGGTTGAGAGAGAGCTAAATGTGAAGGCCCTGGTTCGGTCTTCAGTACCATGACAGCAGACAAACTGAAAGCATCAGTACTGTAGTCCCTCAGAGGACTGGCAGAGGAATTAAATGAGATATGTAAAGTGCTGGTACTAGTTTAGTAAGTATTAATGCCATTCTCTCAAAATTCCAGCACATTCTCTATATGGGCCAGAAACTAGGCCCTAAAAATTAATAGCAGGGGCATATTTTCAAGCTGTATATTCATGAATCTTCAGCCCTTCTGAATATTGATTAATAAGAAAAAGAAAGGAAGCCTTCTACATTGTCATCAGGACTCTAATTTAGTTTAACCCCTATGTAAAGCAGAATGATGATTCCTCAAAAAGACTAAAACTAGAAATTCCAAATCCCAGCACTCGGGAGGCAGAGATAGGAGGATTGCTGAGTTCGCAGCGGCTTGCCTGGGCACCATAGTGAGCTCAGGGCCAGCCTGAACTACAAAGCGAGACCCTGTCTCAAAAACAAAAAAAAAAACAAAAAAAACCCTAGAAATTCCATTTGATCCAGCTATTCCCCTTCTAGGAATCTTCGCAAAAGAGTTGAAGACATATTACAGTGACACATGCACAATTCATATCTTGAATGGATAAAGAGAATGTGGTATTTAAAAACAATGGAGTATCACTCTGCCATAAACTTGAATAATTTGTAGGAAAATGGATACAACATAATGTTAAGTGAAGTAAATCAGACATATAAGCTTCAATAGCACAGGGTTTCTCTAAGGTGAGACCCCCAAGTTATAAAGAGCAAAATAAAAAATAGATAACAGAAAGTAGGGAGATAGATCTTTCTCAAAGGGGAAATATGGGACCAAGAGATTGGGGGGAGTAAGAGGAGGGAAAAGGGGATAAAAGAAATTAAGATGTGTTATGCATATATACCAACTCCACACAATGAATGTAAACATTATGTACTGTAAACATGTACTAAAAATATCAAATAAGCATGTTAAAACAGTATATTCCAATACGGATGGGTCTGGATCAGTGCTAAAGCGCTTACTATGGTGCTTTGTAATAGTTTTAGAAATTGTAAAACTTACTGTTACTCATAATGTCTATTACTTGCTTGGATAATAGATGCTTTTTGGATCTTCCTTCTTTGCTTCTAAATGGCCTCATGCTGTATTCGCTCCTACTGGGGACAGATCCCTAGGAGTCCATAGATGTGATAATGAGGTCACTTTGGACAGAATCCAGTAGTCTAACGTCAACAGCTACCTTCCTTCTGCTGATGACTCACTGTCATAACATCTTTGATGACACAGATTACTGGATTTAGGTAAACCAGCTTTTATGGGAGACTGCTGTGCAGAGCGGAAACCTCCGCTAAAGTCAAGGGACAAGCCTCAGGACTGAGGGCCTTAAGCCTCATGCTCAGATCTGTTTTCTAATGTCATTCTCTTATAAAACAAATCAGCGTCTTTTGAACAGACTGGCTGTGTCTTGGACTGGGGTAAGAAACTAACAGATGAGCGTGAGGCTGGACCATCTTGTACTGCCAGAAAGTAAGAAAATTTTACACAAACAAACCCTTCAAAACAAACAGAAATCACATTACAAACAAAACCTTCACAATGAAATGACTAAGATATCTCAGAAGGACTCAAGAGCCAAACGAGGGCTTGAACATAGCCAAAGCTGGAACAGTTTGAGGAATAAAGTAGAATAGTATTTTGTATAATCCAAAGTATAAAAGAACCGCACGAGTCCATACTGGTATGAGCAAATAAGCTGAAAAATAATAAGTGGAATTGAGGGATTAATCTGCCCCTACAGAAAAATTCCAAATAATTTTGTTCATGTTCTGCTCCCAACAGAACATATGAGGAACATAACTCCTCAGGCCCCCACTGCGAGCTGTACAGTTGGTGTCTCCCAAAGGGTGCAGTGTTAGAGCACTCCCACAGTGGGGACCTGACACGCACACTGCACGGGCCAGTCATGCCCACAGGATAGGACGGATATGTGATAAGCGAGGAAAATGGTCCCTAACTCTCTGCTCTTTCTCCCCAAGCCCATAAAACTCAGTTTAAACTCCGGAAAGAAAAACAGCAAGCATATTCCAACGGATGGAATGTATGAAGTACTTGACCAGTATTTCTCAAAACTGTCAAGATCATCAAAAACAAAATCTGAGAAATTGTCACGGCTAAGAGGACCCGGAGATGTAACTAAATATAAGGTTATTAGGCAAAAACTAAGGAAACTTAGGAAAAAAACACAACTGTGGCCCTTAGCTAATAATATATATTGGTTTACTAGTTAAAACAAATATACTAAGTAAGGTATAAATAATGGGAAACTGGGTGTGTAGTAATGGGAAACTGGGTGTGTAGTATAGGAGAACTCTATAAATTTTCTACAAATCTAGAGTTATGTAAACAATGTATTAAAAACTGTTCAGCTTTAATCTGAGTCAATCATTCATATGGATAAATTTTTTAAATTTTAATACTTTAAAGTTTCTATACTGCATGCCCCAGACACTTGCCTCTTTTCCTCTATTATGAACATCTTACATTACGGTGATAGTGTAGTACATCTGTTACAATTAATGAATCAATATTGAAACCTGATTATCTAAAGTACGTATTTTAAATTAAGGTTCACTGTGTTATACAATTCTGTAGTTTCTGAGAAACATAAAACCGTTTATGTACCATTATAACATACAAAAGTTTCACTCCCCTAAAATTCTAACTCATTAATGCACCCCAGCCTCAAAACCCCTGACAATGACCTTTTCATTCTTTTTATACTTTTTCTTTTCCCAGAATGTCATGAAGTTGGAACCATACAGTATGTTTGCCTTTTCTGAATAGTTTCTTACTTAGAAGTATGCATTTAAGGTTTGTCCATGTCATTTTGTGGCCTGATAGCTCATTTCTTTTATTGCTAAATAATCATAGGAAGATATCATAGTTTATTTATTTGTTTATTGAAGGATATTTTGGCTGCTTCCAGATCTCACAATTATGAATAAAGCTTTCATAAAACCTATGTACATGCTTTTATATGAACAAAAGTTACCAACTTATGTTATTTAGAAGTACTCTGTTTAATCTTCAAATATTCTGGGGTTTTCTGGGCAATGTTCTATTACTGGTTTATGGTTAATTTTATTATGGTCAGAGAATATATTCTGCATGATTTGTATTTTTTCAAATTTGTTCAGATGTGTTTTATAAGCCAGAATGTAATCTCTCTTGGTCAGTGTTCCATGTGAGCTTGATCAGAATGTGTGTACAGTTGCTGTTGGAGGAACTATTCCATAAATGTCAGTTAGACCCAGCCGACTGACAGTGCTATTCAGTTTAACTATGTCTATGCCTACTGATATCTGGCCTGCTGAATCTGTCAGTTACAGATAATGTGGTGTTGAAATCGCTATCATAGTAGAATAATCTATTTTTCCTTGAGGTTCATCCATTTTTGTCTCACGTGTTTTGACTCTGTTCCTATGTGTTAAGGATGTTAGGTCTTTTCGGAGAGTTGATTTTATATTATCTCCTGGCAGTTTTCATAATTTGCTTTTCTAGGTAATTTTCCATTTCATATAAGTTGTATAATTTGTGGACATTGTATTTTGATATTTTGTATTTCATTTTCATTCATTTCAAAATATTTCTAATTTTCCTTCATGATTTCTTCTTTAACTCATAAGTTATTTAGAAGTGTACTGTTCAGTTTCCAAATACTTTGGCATTTCCCACATGCTTTTCCATTCTGGATCTTTAATTCTATATGCTAGAGAACATATTTCATAGTTTCAGACTTTTTGAAATTACTGAGACTTGTTTTATTGTCCAGCACATGGCTTATTCAGTTGAGAGCATTTTTAAATTTGATTTTCATTTTTATTACAATTACATATCATAAAATTCTTTTTTCTGAGACAGAGTCTCGCTTTGTAACTCAGACTGGCCCTGAGCTTACCCTGTAGCCCAGGCAAGCCTTGAACTCACAGCAATCCTCCTGCCTCTGCCTCTTCACTGCTGGGATTATAGGCGTGAGCCACCATACCGGGCACTGTGGTGTGTGGTATTGATTTCTGGTGGGTGTGAGTCACCACACCTGATATTGTTGTGTGTGGTTAGCAGGGATCAAACCAGGGACCTTGCACTTGTGAGGCAGGTGCTGGAACCACTGAGCTAAATCTCTGGCCCACTATATGCTCTTTGTAAGGATGAGTAATAGCTCACTATATGGCTGTACTAAATTTTATTTATTTATAAGTTGAAAGACATTTAGGTTGCTTCCATATTTTGGCTATTATGAATACCACTTGTATGAACATTTGTATATAAGTTTGTGTGTGATGTATACTTTAAAAAGTATCTAATTCCTAGGCAGTGAGCTAACTATTGTATTCAGGAAACTGGAGCCTGGTGACACTGAGTGTTTCGATGCATTTATGTGCCTGTTTTTCTATGTGTGGGGCTAACCCAAGTTCCTGAATGTTTACAAATAGTCTTTGGGTTTAAAAAGAGGCCAACAGGGCTGAGTTGACTCTTACCATCTTAGCTCTACCCCACATGCTCCAGCTTTCCCTGGCTGCATGCCTTACCTTCTGTTCTGAACCACAATGTTAGTAAGCCCTGCTGGGTGGGAAATGAGCCATAACATTCATGGCTAAAGAAGCCAGTGCACACACACAAACTGTGTGTGTTTCTGTTATGCTTTGGGATGAAAGGAAAAGTGATATGTATCATTTTTTGATTCAAAAAAAGCAATAATAAGAACCTTGATCTCAACTTAGTGGGGGAAAAATCATCCATAAATCAACAGACGTGCTGATGTCCAGATATTAGTTTGGTCAAAAAAGTAATCTACATAAACTACTCTTTCCCCTCGGTGTCCTCAAACTTTCACCACTGCCTCACAGTGTGTCTGTGGAGACAGGCTTGCGGTAAGCGGGCGCTGCTCACAGGAGCTCTAGTCACAGCTCTCGCAGCTGATCCAGATTCAGCCTTCCCAGGAGAGGGCAACTTCCCATTGCCCATTGCCACTGTTCATGGTGGAGAGAGTCTACCTCCTACGTCTTCACTCCACAACTGAATCGAAACACGCTTCATTCCTTAATGAGCTACAGTTAGGTGATGTCTCTTTGCAACTGTTATTTCATTCTGGATCAAGGTAGCAGAGTAAGGGCTGGAAATAAATACAGGAAATCAAAGGATGAAACATGTTCTCCAAGAACAAAGGAAATGTGTAAGAGACAGAGGCAGAAAACTAAAAATTGGCCTGATCTGGCCAAAAAGACTGTATGTGACATTCAGGCATTCTTTTATAAGAGAAGATATTCTGTACCTGCTGGTTGAAATATCCTCAAAAGGGTAGAGGATCTCTCCATTGTTACAGATTTCGCAGATGAATCCCTTCTGGCTACAGAGACTGCAGCTGTACACGTGTGAGGTGGCAAATTTAATGACCTTGCCCAAGAATGGAGCCAGTTTTCCCTCTATCACCTGCAGAAAGAGAAATGGGACAGGGAAGAAAATTTGTTGAGACTAGAAAGTAGTCTTGCAAGAAGTGAAAGAATTCCTTTCCTTTACACAACAGGAAAACCTCTAATTATAATTTCTCAGCAACTCTGAGGAAGAAAGGACATAGAACTCTGGTTGAAAACCACTGGAGGTTGGAAAATGAAGTTGGTGGAACTTCTTTTGTATTTCTCTTTCTTTGTAGTTGGTGGAGGGGACTGAGGACCAGCAGATGGGGAACCTACAAGAACAGACCAGCTGTAAAGTTATGCTGTGGTACAAGAGGAGTGTGGTAGGGTTTTTGTTTTTTTTTTTAACAAACAAGACAGACTGGGAAAATACAAATGTAGTTTATGTGGTAAATTCAGTACCACCTTTTCTCTGGTGCATTCATGGGATAGTTTTTCATCTCTCCCAACAGAAAAATGGGTGTAAGCATGAAAGGAGGTTGCAATGTGCCAGTCTGAGGGCCATTTTCAGCCTATAATTTTAATAGTATTTTTAAAAAAATTGGGAGATTTATCTTTTTTTTTTTTTTTTTTTTGCTTTTTTGGAGACAGGGTCTTGCTTTGTAGTTCAGGCTGGCCCTGAGCTCACTATGGTGCCCAGGCAAGCCGCCGCGAACTCAGCAATCCTCCTGTCTCTGCCTCCCGAGTGCTGGGATGACAGGCGTGAGCCACCACGCCCAGCATTATATGTGGTAACCGGGGATCGAACTGAGGTCCTTACGCTTGCGAGGCAGGCGCCGGAACCACTGAGCTAACCCTCCGGCCCGGGAGATTTATCTTTAAAAAAATCCAGATTTTTGGATTTTTTATCCAAACTCCTTTGTAAAAATAACAAAAAAGATCTAGTAAAATTAACCTAATTTCCAACATGATGGTGGTCCTGGTTCTGAATGGGGTCTTGCCTCTGATGAGGGACATGATGTTCACTTGACAGTTGTCCCCACCAGGCCCTGGTATCTGCTTCCCCATATTATCTCACCTGTTAGTTTGCAAACACCCATGAGTTTAGGGATATGTGCTTTGTTTGTTTTTTTAAGACAGGGTCTCACTACTAGTTCAGGTTGGCCCTGAATTCACAAGGGCTAGGGTGGCTTTGAACTGGAGGCGATCCTCCTGCCTCAGCTTCCTGAGAGCTGGGATTATAGGCACAAACGACCGTGCCTGGCTAAACACCCATGAGTTTAAACTATTCACTCAATTATTATTTATGGGCTTCAAAGATTTCAGCACTTTCCATCCTTGGAGTATATGCATATACATGCTAATTTGGGTATAAAATGGAGATTATATTTAGTTTAGAAATAGCTGGAAATAATCCTCGAAGAGTTAACTGGATACTTTCAAATGAATATATATTTTTAAAAATCACAATTTGACATAAAATTAACAGGAAAATAAACCACAGTCACAAAGATTACAGTGTCTAGGTGAATAGCAGTGACTGGGGATACAAAAGTAAAAGAAAACAAAGAATATAATCATGAATTTTACAGAAAATGAAGCTGTGCTAGAGATAGAAATTGAGGTGATTTTTAGTCCTCAGGAATATCATGATGGTTTACAAGTAATTATAACTCTAGGGAGGAGGACAAATCAGAGAAGGAAGCCTGTCATTTTATACAGTTACATCTTTGCATTTAAAAAATAATGAATATATGTTGTCTTTGCATTAAAACGCAGAAAGTAAACAGAAAAATCCAGTTTATTGCTTAGTAAGAGTAGAGCTTTTTTCTTTATGAAGGGATTAGAAATTACCTCTGTTATTATCTGAGTTGGGCTCTCATGTTTTTCACCATTTTCAATGTAATTCCCTCTCCACAACCTTTAGGAAGCTGTAGGTAGATTCTTTCACTTTTGTTCCCTTTTGTTCATTAACTCCAATGAATCCCAGTAAGGCATGTTACACATGATATGCACTTTCTAAGAAATAACCACTACCAAATCATATACCCAACTACAAGTAAACACTTTCCACCATGTTACAGGATTATTTCCAAATTGTGGTAACAATATGTCAGTTAAGTTTAGCTTTCCTTACTTTTACTTTTTTCTTAAATAACAAAGTTATAACATATAAAGAGAGGCACTAGGATACTGAACAGTCTGGAAACTAGGTGAGTATTGGTTGTTTGAAGAAACTGGGAATGTAAAGAGAATTTTGAGGAAGAATGAGATTTCATCTAGAATCTAAAGGGAAAAAATGAGCATCTTGTACAGAAAGTCTTTGCTCTCTCTAGTGGATTTCTTTGAACATTTTGAAGGTTGTTGAAATATTTCACCAAGTTTACACTGCCAGCAACATTATATTCATTCCTACTTAATAACTTTAATAAGGTTTTGAAAATTACTTTGGGAATTTATATGTTTATAATATATAGTCTTTCAAAAATCTGATACACATCTCCATTTTATTAAATCTTCATTTATTATTGCTTAAAATTTTTTTGTTTTTTTTCCCTTGCATAAGCCATTCACATTTATTACTTAGGTTATTTCAAGTTTAAATTTTTAAATGTTTTTTCTTATTAGCTATTACTGGGGTATTATACTATGTTGATATTTGTGTACATCCTAAATTTGACCACTGTCCTATATTTTATCAGTGTTATTTTTAGGTGATTTAAAAAAATTTTAGGTGATTCTTTTGCGCTTTTTTTTTTTGCTTTTTGAGACAGGGTCTCACTTTTGTAGTTCAGGCTGGCCCTGAGGTCACTATGGTGCCCAGGCAAGCCGCCGCGAACTCAGCAATCCTCCTGTCTCTGCCTCCCGTTTTTTTTTTTTTTTTGAGACAGGGTCTCGCTGTGTAGTTCAGGCTGGCCCTGAGCTCACTCTGTAGCCCAGGCAAACCTGGAACTCAGCAATCCTCCTGCCTCTGCCTTCCGAGTGCTGGGATTAGAGGTGTGATCACATACCACGCCCTGCACTGTGGTATGTGATATTGATTGCTGGTGGGCATGAGTCACCATGCCCAGCATTGTATGTAGTTACTGGATCGAACTCAGGACCTTGTGCTTTGTGAGGCAGGCGCCGAACCGCTGAGCTAAATCTCTGGCCCCTCTTTCGTGCCTTTTTTTTTTTTGGAGACAGGGTTAATCGAGAAAATGAGTCACAATAGATTTCATAATTGCCAATTTGATTCTCAGTGAAATAACAATTATGGCCACTCACACTATTATTGTTTAATATTCTGTATAATACTCATTGATACTATAAAAGATGAAATATAAATAGGAGTTATAGTATTAGAACAGAAAAACCAGTTTTTGGCTTTAAGAAGGCACAAAAGAGCTAGGCGTGGTGGCTCATGCCTATAATACCCACACTCGGGAGGCAGAGACAGGAGGATTGCTGAGTTCAAGGTTTGCCTGTAGCCCAGGCACCTGTAGCCCAGGCAAACCGCTGTGAACTCAGCAATCCTCCTGTCTCTGCCTCCCGAGTGCTGTGATTACAGGCGTGAGCCACCACGCCTGGCACTGTGGTATGTGGTATTGATTGCTGGTGGGTGTGAGTCTCCACACCCAGCATTGTATGTGGTTACCGGGGATCGAACTCAGGACCTTGCGCTTGCGAGGCAGGTGCCGGAACCACTGAGCTCATCCTCCGACCATCCTCTGGTTTTTTTTTTAAATAACACCTTTATTGAAACAATTCACATACCATATAATTCAACCATTTAAAATGTGCAATTCACTGACACTATTCATAGAATTGTATACCATCACTTTAATCAATTTAAAAACATTTAATCCATCTTTCCCTAATTCCTCAGGCACATTCAAAGTTACTCTCATTTTTCCCTTTCCCTGATCCCCCAGGTCTTGGTAACCAATAATCTTCTTTCTGTCTCTATAACTTTGCCTATGTCATATAAATGGGGTCACATGATAGGTGTTTTCTGATGACTGGCTTCTTTCAGTCAGCATAAAGTTTTTGAGATTTATGTTTTTCTTTTAAATGTCTACAATCTAAGTCTCTCCCTTTCCCCCCATCCTACTCCAAGCTCTTGCCACCCCTCTCCAGGTTAATGAAAGAATGTGCTGACTCTGTTTCCAGATGCCAGCCTTTTCCCTTTGGCCCATGTAGCACGCACACTTTTAGATACCTTTTGTCCATGCATACCACGGTGCATAATAGCATCATCTTTTCATCACTCCTTGGTGAAGTCTCACTTTATCATAATTTGAAGCTTCTCCTCTTTCATTTCAGACAATTATATTGTCCCAGACATTCAATATAAGGGTGAACTAGATAGAACTGGAGCTAACATTTCTCTTGGTACACATGGACAGCTACAGGTTGATGCCATACTATCCAGGCCAAGTCATTTTCACATGGTGAGTAAACTTTCTCCTGTCCAGAACATGCTCTTTTGCTATCATCCCTTTGGCTATGTCATTTCCTCTGTTGAAGAGTTTTACTGCTTTTCTTAACATCTGTTGAAGTTTCATGTAGGCTCCATGGCTCAAATTTTCTGGCTTCATCTGGAAAGTCATATTTGGTTGCTTCAGCTGCCACAAACCAACTGTGCTTCTTCTCTCTAGATATTTACACTTATATTGCATAACTTAATATAGAGCCAGGTGTTATTTTGAACTTGTTGCTATTGTTTAACATGTGATTACTTTGTTTTCCAATAGTACACAGAACATACAGTCCTAAAAACTGGCTATTTTATATGGGACAAGCTAAAAAAAATTCTCTTGAAGGCAAAGAGTGAGTTTGCTACTCACTTTGAATATTCCTTCCCTGCAGGGCACCTGAGTCTTTGTTGACTAACCAAGGCAGCTTTTATTTTTGTATTTTCCCTTGGCTGTCAGCAGTCATATATCTTGGGATTGTCTTTTTGTCATAAACGTTTTAATCATGAGGCTATGTTGGTCAGGAAGGAACAGAAAGTGTTCGGATTCGGTGGCAGTTCAGTTGTGGCCATGGTCCAAATGGCTGAAATTGCTGGAATTTTTCCTTCCAGAAAAAGTGGGGTAGTGTTCTGAAATTTATTTTAGACTTTTTAAACATTTCTTTGTATATAGAAAAGAAAACATATGTTCTAAACACTGTCTTTGAATACAACTACTAGCAGCACAGGGAACAGATCTGAGCTCTTAACGGTGCACCTTCCTGAGAGTGGGTCTAGGGTACTCACCAGGACAAAGTACACCACAAAACTTCCTTAGTAAAATTGGCCAAAGCTTATTTTAAAAAGAAAATACACAACTATGATACTGTTTTTGCTTCTTGGAGACTTAGGTATATTTTTCCACTGCATAGTCATTTGCTGCATGGAAGTGTCTTCCAAAGAGGCTGACATTCCAAAGTACTCCTTCAGCACTTGTATCTGGGTATTGACAAGCAGTGGAGCTGAGAAAAAGAAGGGTGACCTGAGTGCAGATTCCAACTCGTCCACTCTCCAGCTATCACTTTGTCAAGTTGCTTGCTGTCACTGAGCCTCAGTTTCCTTAACTGAAAAATTAGAATATCTGCCTTGTAGGGTTGAAGGGCACATCAGATTTAATATGTTGAAATCTATCTTAGTGTCTGTGTTAGAGCGAATAATCAATAACTCACAGCCCATTATTACTTATCTTTACCTAAAAAGAACCACCCTATGATTAAAATTCATCTCTCAAACACAGGATTTATAGGAGAAAGAGAAAAAGGTATGAAGTTCATCTGTCATTTTATGAAAGGCAAAATGTTGTTTTGTTTAGATAAGATCAACAGAAATTACGGTAAAGCCACTAGGTCCTGATACTGCTCTAAGTAAATGACAGTCTCGAACATGCACACTTACTTTGAGAGCAAATGCTGGGGGAGACACTTGGAAATTGTCTTCTTCCTCCTTCCCTATTTATAATTCAATTAGCTCCAGGGTGATGTAAGTTTATACCTATCCATCAAAAGTTGAAGGATACTTCATCTTTGGTAGTGTTAAGTGTGGTGGTTTTACTTAACCAGGTGGCCACCTGGACATGTCATAAGTGCTAGTGAGGGACACTTCTGAGCCGAGGATGTCTCTCCATTCCTTCCGCCCAAAGCTCATGTCTGCATGAGCAAAGTCATGATGAAGCGACTGGCAGAGAATGTACGTGGCTCTCCCTCGAGCTCTGTGGCCCCTGCACTTGATCCCTTCCATGTTCTCCATTTAACAAACTATCCTAATACCTTGA
The DNA here is from genome assembly GCA_004025085.1 of Thryonomys swinderianus. Lineage (NCBI taxonomy): Eukaryota > Metazoa > Chordata > Mammalia > Rodentia > Thryonomyidae > Thryonomys > Thryonomys swinderianus. The sequence continues at coordinate 42,184 of PVIC010009980.1, forward strand.
GAAGGGACAGATGTCCAAGTATAAGGAGTTTTTTTCTGGTTTCATTAAACTTAGTTTCTTATTCTAAGAAAGGTACCAATCTGATTTATTCACTTGGGAGTGTGCATATAGGACAACTTCAGACGTGTCATACTGATTAGGCGTTCAAAAAAATACAAAGTTCCATTTGTAATTAAAAATTATGCCATCTTCTCTTGTGAAAGGATAAGATGCAGCATTAAGCTGCTTTTTCCAGATTTTGATATTTTTCACTTTTACAGTCAATCTATAAAATTCTTTTGCTGCCACCTCAGGTATTTCCAGAACTCAAGAGATGATCGAATGTCAGCTTCTACAGTCCAGTCAGCTGACGAATACACCAAATGTGCTCACCCTTCTTATACACAGGCAGCCCACGAAAGCAGCCTGGTTGAACTTACAGCTCGGGGATCCACACATATCTCTCCCTCTTCTATTCTGGTCAAGATGGTCAGCACTGGAATTTGAGGCCTATGGCTTTCCTGCAGACTAAGACAACAGACTTTATTTGATTTACTTTCTTGCAGACCAATCAAAAATTACAATTAAGTTAAAAAATAACCTAGTGCTGCCCTTTCCAAACCACAGTTCACAAACAGCTGCTTATTACTCATGTGTGGCACCAGGAAATTGCAGTGTCATGTTCAAGTTCTGCAGCCAGTGGAGACCTGTGGGATTAGGAGAGGAGCACAAATGACTCCTGTCAGTTTACCTTTACTTCCTTAGCACCTCACAAAACTATATCTACAGGGGGAACAAAATTAACAACAAAAAAAGAGGCTCTTATCAATTTTATTTATATGTCAGCTAATTCTTTCCCTCTGATATGCCAAACTGTCTTTCATTTCAAAATATGTATGGCTGAACCATGGTGTAACATCTACATTTTGGGCCACTGTTAGGAATCCTTTGAAGAGGTTGCTGCATTTGACAAATGGCTCCTTCTCTAAAAATTTAACAAGACTAAATTCACATTGAAATAACCCACCTGCCACTCACTAGGAACAAGTGAGTAGAAATAGAAGGATCAAAACTGTCAACATAGTAATTTTCATATTATTTAGCTTGCATTTGGTTGGCTAGATGACAATGAAAGGTGGTATTTTGTCTCCGAGTGCCATTTGCCAGCCTTAATAGGTAGGTAGAGTGAAGTCTAGTAACCTTGGCCAGGAGAGTTCATAAGAAGTTGGAAAGAGAAGCCTTCTTCTTTTTCTTTTTGGAGTGCTTGGGATCAAACTCAGGCCCTTGTGCTTCCAAGGTACACACGGTACCACTTGAGCTAAATCCCTGCCCTTGCCTGTGGATTCTGTTCACTACACAGTGGAACTATCCTGCATCCTCATTCCATTCTAAAATGTACTGCTCTTACTCACAAGCCTCTAAAAATAGAAAATAAAACGTATACCACCAAAAGTATATGGGGTATTCCTATTTCACAAAGTTGGGTAAAACTATTTTTCCATAAATAATCTAAGAGCTCCTTATTGCAGTTCAGTGCTGGGATGTTTATACATAAACCCAAAACAATTTGTTCTCTAAAGAGCTGCCCTCCCCCAATCCATTATGGAACTGGCCAAGAGAATTTAGACTTTGGCTAATCAAGCATTTTGCTGAGGGATTATTATGATACCACAATTAGCTCTTATCTGATCCTCTCCCAAAGGTGATAGTTTCTACTAAAACTTTGGAAACTGTTATAATTTAATGTGCTTTAAATAATTGGGTATATATGTGAGTGGCCATCATCATTCCTATCATATTACATTTTACTTCCTGCTTGAAACTAAGGAATTTCAATAGCAAAGACAAGCCCAAAGTACAAATTTCTTTTTCAGAAAAAATACATGGGTGGGGCCTATTTGAGACAATTTTTCTACATTAAGTGCCTCAAGGTCTGTAGCTTAGTTAAGGTACAATTCCATGGAATTTTTTTTTTCTTATTTGAGACAGGGTCTCACTTTGTAGTTCAGGCTGGCCCTGAGCTCACTATGTAGCCCAGGCAAGCCTCAAACTCAGCAATCCTCCTGCCTCTGCTTCCCGAGTGCTGGGAATTACAGGCGTGAGCCACCACGCCCAGCCCTGTATGTGGTTACCAGGATCGAACTCAGGGCCTTGCGCTTGTGAGGCAGGCTCTGGAATCACTGAGCTATATCTCTGGCCCTCCAAGAAATTTTTTTTTTTTTTTTTTTTTTTTTT
>PVIC010009981.1:0-28139 GCA_004025085.1 Thryonomys swinderianus
GTAAAACAATCAATTACAGGTAGAGTCAATGTCAACTACTACAGTCCATATACATTCATTGTCTTCTATCACAATCAGCTCTAATCTAGCAAGACAATAGGGTTAAATGACATTACTAATTCTACTGTTCTGCTTGTAAGAGTGATGTCTAAGTTTATGTTTTTCTCTGTACTATATAGTGTCATAGTCATTTTACTTACACTATCTCATGTTATTATATAGATCTAATGTAGTACGATATCTATTTAATAAAATAACAAAGAAACTGATAATAGCATAACAACAGCAGCAGTAGACATAGCTAATGCTTTTAATACAGGGGTTCATACTAATATGTGATTATTTAAAATAAAAATTATTACAGGAAAAATCACATTCATTAATTCACAACAAAATACTCCCTCTTTTTGAACACCTTTATCTCATTGTTCCTACCACTTTTGGAAGCAGTTCTGGAAGTTCTTTTTCATGGGTATCTTTAAGAGGTAAGATTCAAGTACAGTGGATTCCGCCGGGTGCCATCCAAAGGTGAGGCGAGTTTATAAAACATCAAGGTGGTTCTCATCCACCTTATTAACTGGATCTGGCACTGTGTGAATTCTGGTTTTTCCCCAAAGTCAACATGACAGTGAAAGGTCAAACTGTCGAGTAGGTCAGGGTGTTAAGGCAACCACAATAGGACAACTAGTGATACTTAAAAAAAAAAAAAAAAAAAACTTCTAGAACTGCTTGAAAAAAAATGACAAAAACAATGGGGTGTGAGCTGAAAAAAAAGACTGAGTATTGTGAAGGGGATTAAGGGAAATATATCTTTCATGGTCATTGATTTATTTGAGCACAGCATATTTTTAATCACAGTTTGTGTAATGTTTTGTATATTACTACGTGTAATTGTTAGACACAGCCATTTAGGTGGGCACTTTCACTATCCACAGTTCCCAGATGAGAAACTGAGGCACAGGAAGTCAAGGGATAAGACACAGCTGCTGAACCCCAGGGAGGGCACGTGCGAGGTGAGCACGCCGACGGGCACACTCTCAAGCACCCCGAAGAACCACCTCCGCCATGAAGACGCTGAGCTCTGCTCAGGCCAATCCACTTACCCAATGAGGCAGGGAAGCTTCCTGGCCCTGACAGGTGATGACAATAAGCGCCTTTCACTGACTAAGGCGGAAACTAGCTGAGTCACGTCAGCCGGTTGCATTAGCCTCAGCTGTCAATGCGGGCAAGGCCCGCGCACCCTGCAGGCCCTCTTCACTGTCTAAACAGCTTCAAGAACAAGGAGATTCCACTTGACACGGCGGATTTGGTAACGTCCAAGACTGACGCAGACTTGCCCTGTACGTCTCAAAGGTGCGCTACGGATGACTGCGCATGGGACGGAAGCCACGAATGGCGTTGCCGGAGGTTGGTGCCGGGTTACTGCAGGTCAGGAGACGCGCGCGGGGTGGGGGATGGGGGGGATGGGGATTCTGGAGAGGTCAAAGTGCAAAGGGATTTGACGGGAGTCCTTCAGAATTAGATCTTTGTCTGAGGAATAAATTACGGGAGTGTATGTTAAAACACTACGCAAAGCATATGAACCTTCTCTGTATATGTGAAGTACAGTTGCCACTTGCGGTGTTTTTCTGGCTCCGTACAGTGAGGGGATGATAAAATGCAAAGATTAAAACATGCATTCTACTGCCACTTTTAAATTAGTTAAACAATTAACCTAGAAAATAATCTACTTCATTGGGTTTATTATTGAAATAATATGGCTGCTTAATTCAATTGCTCTTACCAGGTCACATAACTCACTGTGCTGTCTAATCCCATTGAATATGGCATCTTATTGGCACAAGGGTTTATCTGTAGGCATTTTTTTTCTTGTAATTCTCTGTTCTTCATCCTAAGTCCTTCTCAGGAGAGTTTTGTTTTCATTATTTATATTTTAGGCCATATGGTGAGATGAAGTATTTACCCATTAATGAGAAATAGAATGAATGACTCAAAATTGTGGACAGATCAGGTAGAAGCTGTGGGCCGCCTCTCTGAGAAACCTGGCCCTGCATTTAGTTCCTGAGTCTCTCCTTATCACAGCCTATGACCCTTGTTTCCATTTCTTTATAGAACTTATAAAGTTTTCACATGTATGTAGCTCATTAGAATTTCAGACTATGCATGCTTTCATGACAGTCCATTTGCTTTTCCTTGTCCTGCTTTGCAAAATTTGGATCCAGAAATCCTTCCTCTAGAAGAACTAAGGATTCAATATTTCTTTAGCACTATTATGCTTACATGGTTCTATTCACTATTTCATTCAGTTGTTTCAATACTTCCAGAAATATACTGGTTATCTCTATATATAAATTATATATATATATGTAATATATATTTTTTAGAATGGATTAACTGAGACAAAGAAGGGCTGCATGGTTCTCCCAAGGGACATAGGACTATCAATGTACACAAATTGGGTGCATATTGAAAGACTGAGCTTTAGAGCACAAAGGAAGACCACATAGTCACTGAAGCTCACAGGGACATGAACATTACTTATAAAGGGTCCTAAGCCTCTATCCATTATATCCCATATGCCTTAGAATATATGGATACTCAGGAAAAAAAGACAGTTCTCAATAAAACACCATCTGGCTTGAACAAACAAATTCTCGGTCATCATTTATTCCATCTTAAAAGCTACAAAAAGTGATAGTAAAGTTATAGTCAGTTTTTTTTTTTTTTTTGAGACAGGGTCTTGCTTTGTAGTTCAGGCTGGCCCTGAGCTCACTATGGTGCCCAGGCAAGCTGCTGTGAACTCAGCAATCCTCCTGTTTCTGCCTCCCGAGTGCTGGTATATTCAGTTTTGAGTTGGACTCTCATAGAAGAATTTTCAAGCTATGAGGGATAGATGATGAAAGTCATGAGCTGTAGTGGAATCTCCTGTTAATTCAATGATATGTTTATTGCTGTAGTTCTCATCCATCTGTTTCTTACTGAGAACAACAATTTCTTAAATCTGTTAGAATCACAAGAATTTTGCTTTCTTTCAAAACATTATACTTTCAGTGGTAGACTCAGAAGCTCTATAAGTATAAATAAATTGGAGTTACCATTCAGAAGATCCAAATATTGTCATGTAAATATCATATAGTTAGAGGCAGTAGAATTTAAATTCCCTTAGTTCAAGGGCAGGCTTACCATTGGAAGGTTTAAAATTTTTTTAAATTACTTTGAACGGCAACAAAAATTTCCATGACTGTGTAACACTGTCTTTGTGCATTTAGTCATATTTTTTTTTCAGTTTTTCTTGGCTGAATACCTGATACCTATAAATGTGCTCTGCAAAAGTATTTAAGTATTGAAATATATACATAGTATTTATAATATGTATTATGTATATATAGATTGAATAAAACAGATTAAGAAAATATTTGGATTTTTCTAGTTTCATATTTAATCTAACTTTTGTTTCATGAACAGGTATATATTTATTTGTTACATCAAATAGCAAAAGCACTAAAATCTAGGTTGGTAGAGAGGCAAGAGTGGGATTTGGATATCAGAGAGCAAGAATATGGATTTTAAATCCTCATTTATTTTCTGCATGAGCTTCAAGAACTCACTTAAATCCTATGGTTATGGCTAGCATAACGTCAGCAACACAAGAAAAGAAATAAATATTTGTGGATTTGTAGAAATATTGAGTGACATGACACAACAGTAGCCACTGTTACGTCCTTTGGTAGCCTATGTTCAAGACGAAGCTACTAGTTCCTCTTAAAGCCCTAGCCTTTATCACTTCTTTAGGCTTGATTTATTTTTTCTATTTTTTTCCCTTTACTCTTACACTTTATCTCTCAGAAGACAGAATCTTGGATCAAGTTAATAGTCTAAAAGGTTAGGACAGTCTGAAGAGGATCTTTGTAACAGTAGTGACTAATCGCCACTTAGCTTTAAGATGAAAGAAAATCCCAAAGCTCTGGTCTCATTGTGTCTGTAGGAATATTCTACAATCTGGTGGGAACCCATGAACCAGCCCACTCTTTGAGGTGATCCTTGGGTTAAATCTATGAATAAAAACCATCAGCTCCAATAAAATGTGTGTTACCAATAGAGGAGCAAATTATTTGGCCTTATAATGCACAAGTATTTTGTAAAAATCAAAAAAAAGAGAAGAACAACTAGGTTTTAAAATTAGATATATTTAAGAAATCCTTTCAAGAAGAGAAAGAGTGGCAATAAATTTACAGAAAATATACTTCATCATAATTTTTCTACTATAATTAACTGTGTTATCATCCAGAGTCTAAGAATCTGTAAGTATACTCAAGGACAGAGAACAAGGGAATGCTTCGGTTCAGGGGAAGAAAAACAGCCTCAAAAGCTTCCCAAAAATTCTATTAACCAGCACCACTAAACATGCACTTTCTATAACAAGAAAAATTGTTGCTGGGAACCTTGGACAAGTTCCTCGAGCAGATGTTCATGTATGTTCTCAAAATCTAAATAGCTGGGCCAGAGGGTTAGCTCAGTGGTTCCGGCGCCTGCCTCGCAAGCGCAAGGCCCTGAGTTCAATCCCCGGTAACCACATAGAATGCTGGGCGTGGAGACACGCCCACCAATAATCAACACCGTATACCACAATGCTGGTCGTGGTGGCTCACGCCTGTAATCCCAGAACTCGGGAGGCAGAGACAGGAGGATTGCTGAGCTTGTGGCGGCTTGCCTGGGCACCATAGTGAGCTCAGGGCCAGCCTGAACTACGAAGCGAGACCCTGTCTCAAAAAGCAAAAAAAAAAAAAAAAAAAAATCTAAATAGCTCATGTGCAAATGGATATACCTGGAGTACACGCTAATGAGTGAAATCAACAGATCACAGATGGGCAAATACCGGATCTTCTCTTTGATATGAGCACCTCTAAATGCAAATGAGCTCTAGAAAGTATGACAGTTTTTGTAGAATGAGAAATTTCCAAAGGAAATTTGGTATGGGGATGTAATGAGGGAAAGGAATAAATAGGATTCTGAAAGAAAATAAAAGAGCATGTGTATAGGGGGTGGGGAGGTGTGGGTGGGTGGGGACATGGGTAAAAATGAGAATTGACTTGTGTCATATATTGGTACAAATTTCCCAATGTTATATGTGATTGTGAGATGTATATAAATTGTACCAATAAAGAATTGAATTTAAAAAAATAAAAAATATCTAAATAGCTCATAAAATATGTCTATAAACATTATAGTCCTAAAAGAATTATGGACTACTCATACAATGGGTCACTATAGAAAGGAGAATGAATAAAATAATACATAATAACATGGGCTATTTTATAAAAAATATTAAAATATGTACGAAAATATTAAATCCTCAAGGAAAATATAGTCATGTTCCTCTTCTATAGAATTAAAAAACACATGAATCACTAATATATTTTTTTCATATTATAAAACCATAAGAATAAAACAGTGAATAAACAAAATGCTAACAGATAAAGTAAATGTAATTGGAGAGGTGAAAAGTAAGATTCACAGTTAAATATAATATTCTATTCCTCAAACAGTGCAAATAAAAATAATGATTTTAACATATTATGATTTATATATGCTTTACACATTAGGTATATCTGACAACATTTTACATATGTTCACAATTTAATACAACAAATTAAATAGGAAGAATAGAACAAAAAACTTCCATAACTGAGTTCTTAAATATTTCATGGGTAGTAACCAGTTCTGTTTGATGAGTAAGAAGAACTTGCTGGGGACCAGTATGAAGGTAAGTTCCCTCCAGGACGAAAACAGGCTGGAGAGAAACAAATGAAGAAAACCTATAAAGCACAGAGCAGTGGGGTTGAGGCAGATTAGAGCGACGAAAGCAAAAAAAGAACAGAAAAAGTCACAAAGAAGAAAACAGATTCAAAGAGGAGTGGGAAAGATGATGGAAAGATTGTAGAGGCAGATCATAAACCAAGCATTGTGTTACAATGTTAACATTTATTTCAACACTGTAAGGAAAACCCTTATTTATATTTTAATGATAAGGGAAAGTCACTGAAATTAGTTATAAATATTAGGAAAGTACAGGAGGATCCAAGAGAGAAAAAGGAAGGCAAGTAATGAAAGAAGGATAAATAGAGGTTGAAAAGAGGAAACGACAGACCGTAGAAGAAATGAAAAGCGTGAGAAGTTCACTAAAATAAATTTTCTTCAGAAATGTTTAGAAAAATTAAATAAACATATGTTTAAATGTTTACAAAGAATGACTTAGTCTTATTCTATTTTAATGATATACATTTTCTTTAATCCTGTACATGTATAATTATATTTCATAATGTGTGTAGTATAATTATTAATGAGATATTTTACATCCTTTTAATAAATGAAGTCTGTGAAAGCCAGTGTGTGTTCTGCAGTTGGAGCACAGCTAACATCGAATGCAAATTTCCACTAGAAATTCATGGTTCATGTAAAGATTTCATAAATTTTATAATTTAAACATTCAAATTATACACCAAAGGTGTTAAAACATAATTTGGTTTTAAAATAAATTAATCGAGTGCTAGTTTTTAAATTTAAACTATAATTTAAAAACTATTTTAGATATCTATAATCTCATTTATCATAGGGAATTTGTACATGATATATCTTGATTCTTTTTTCACTAAATTCCCTCCCCTCCTTTCCACCCTCTTTCCCACCTTTTTTTTTTTTTTTGAGACAGGGTCTTGCTTTGTAGTTCAGGCTGGCCCTGAGCTCACTATGTAGTCCAGGCAAGCCTGGAACTCAGCAATCCTCCTGTCTATGCCTCCCGAGTGCGGGATTACAGGCGTGAGCCACCACGCCCGGCACTGTGGTATGTGGTATTGATTGCTGGTGGGCGTGAGTCTCCATGCCCAGCATTGTATGTGGTTACCAGGGATTGAACTCAGGACCTTGCGCTTGCGAGGCAGGTGCCAGAACCACTGAGCTAACCCTCTGGTCCTTTCCCTCCTTATTTACAAATGCTTTTCTTCCAGGCTTTTCCTCCTAGTCTCTTCTCTTTCCTTTTCCCTTCTTTCTCTTCCCCCTCTTTCCCTCCCCATTTAAACATTTTCTCACTGTTTCCCAATATCTATTACACAGAATTAACAGTGAAATTTATATAGATTGGGAAACACACAGGTAATTTTATTTTGAGGGTTTCAAAACTGTTGAGTCTAGACCTGCCTAATTCATATCCTTCTTTGATGGTATCTTTTCAGTTTAACAAATTATGAATTATATTTATAATAATCTCATCAATTGGCGGGTTTGTGTTGCTTTGACCTCATTTGACAGATACTTTAAGGGTTACGCTCCGCATGGATGGGTTCGTCAGTAGCTTCCCTCCTAAACACCCTGCAAAGATGTAATGTCTTCCTAAAACCCTTCTAATGGCCCTTTTTACTTTACTATCAACCTGTAACCCAACTGGAGACAGGAATCCTAAATATCCACTTACTTTTGAACCCTCTTTCCTTCAAAATTATTCTTCTGCCAGGTGATGTTTTTGTTTGTTTAATGGAAACAAGATTTTGATATATCGTGCGGATTTGCTTCAAATTCAAGCTTGGAATTCTCTTGCCTCAGGCTCCAAAGTAAAGTTGATTGATTATATCTTGATGAAAGTATTATTTCATACACTGAACTAGTATTTTCTGACTACAATTTATGAAAAGCCATATTGAGCAATATAATTAGGAATGTAAGAAGTGGGAATGAGAGAGATTTAGTGTTTCCATTCTTCTCAAAGTTTATGTTACGTTGAGCACATCTTTAAATTTTTCAAGTAAGCTCTGTGTTTTTGTTGAGGCAAAAAGACGTGTTTTTATGATTGGGAGACATATTTGTAGAAAAAAAATTATAGTTGACATTTTAAATCACTTTGCTTGTGTTTTCTACATAATCGAGCTTCGGCATGTAGCATGCGTAGTGTCAAGGGAACAACACCAGCTCTCGGGTGCCAAGCCACCCCCACTCTGCCCTCTCTCTAAACATAACAGATACTGTGTGGAAACCACAGGCCTTTGCTTATTTCTAGACAGAAATAAATGAAATGGTATTTTTCTGACTGATAAATGTGTAAGTAACGATGCTAAAGATCCAAACAGGACATTTTTACCCACTAATAGGGCCCAGATTCACAGTAGATCAGCCAGAAAACCAAACCAAACCAAACCAAACCAAAAACTTAAATACCATTTAAGAGAGAAAGAGCAACAGTAAGGATCACCGAGTCTCACAACTGTGTTAGGGAGTCTTTATGTGACATAGCATCTAAGTGTCTTTATTCAAAGGGTACAGAGTGAGACATGTTAACAAATGTATCCATGATTGTTATACAGCTAGTAAACAGCAGCCCTGCTTTCACTCAATTAGCGTCCATTCCATCTTTCCCTTGCGCAGTGAATAGCAATCATGAATCTATTATGTACCTGACATGGATCTAGCAGTGGGGCGTTCAGTCGAAACCTGAGCAAACACACACCCTTGTTTGATTAGGTTTACTGTCAACTGAGGAGGAGAAAAAGAGAGAGAATAGGAGCAAAGCATATGCGATAAGGGATACAAGTCGGGTGACTGGTTAGAGGATATTTGGGGGGCCACCTTACTTTGCTGCCTGTGAAAGACCTCGCAGGACAATTGCCATAGAAAGACCACAGCGGGTGGTTGAATGAGCCAACCTTGGGAGGGATTCTGGGAAGGAAACTTATATTAAGGTCTGAAGTTGAGTGGTGCCAACGTCCCTGGAGAATGCGGCTGAGAGGATTGTCAGAGTGGACATACTGAAGATGTTAAGAAAGAAAGAAAAATCGTGCCGGACTCTGTATACACCATGACGATGCAATTATATTTTATTTGAAAATGGATCAACAATTATGAACAATTAGTGTAGAGATTCCTCAAAAACTAAAACTACAGGGTCAGGGATACAGCTCAGTGGTGCCAGCGTCTGCCTGGAAAGTGCAAGGTCCTGAATTTGATCCTCGGTGTCACATACCACAATGCCAGGCGTGGTGGCTCACAGTAGTAATCCAGCCCTCAGGGGGCAGAGGCAGGAAGAGTGCTGAGTTCCAGGTTTTCCTGTGCCACATAGGGAGCTCAGGGCCAGCCTGAACTACGAAGCAAAACCCTGTCTCAAAAATTAAAATTAAATAAAACTAGAAATCCTACGAGACCTAGATGTTCCCTATGACAGCAATATATGCATACCCATTTTTATAGCAGCACTATTAATAATAGCTGAATATTGGTACCATGCTATTTGTTCATCAACAGATGAAAGGATAAAGAAAATGTGGTATTTATACACAGTGAAGTACTTCTCTGCCCAAAGATGGATAAACTGCAAGTGTTTGTGGGAAAATAGATGCATCTTTTATCATGAAAGAACTAAACCAGATATAGAAGCTTAAATAGTCCATGTCTTTTTGATATGAGAAACCCAAATTGTAAAGGAAGAACAAAATAAGATATAGATAACAAGACAAAAGCTTAGGTAAAGGAATTAAGGGGTGCTCTGAACATGTACCTCCTGTTGTGAGGAACGGGTTAGCTGTGTACCGCAAACAGGTCCTAATAAGAAAAGAAAACTGAAAACAGAAGTAAATCAATGGGAGGTATTTTTTAAAATTTAACTTGAAAGATAACATATTTATTTGAATTACTATTTTATTATTTAAGAGATGGTGCCATGGGCAAGGGGCTCAAATATCTATGGCTCCGCAATTTATGAAAGTGTTTTAGAAAGTAGGAGAAACTACCTAAAGGTAAAATGGCACAGAAGCAGTACAACCCTTCATTTCCTAGTTTACAAGTGTCTTCCACGTTTTGGAAGATTGTTTTGTTCGTTTCGGCAGAGCTGGCTCAGGAGCTCCCTTCCCTTGGGTAAGTACAGTGGAAGACACAGAGCTCGCCGTGAGCGCACTTTCGCGCCGTAGACAAGCCAGAGGAGCCCTGCAGGAGACAGATGGAGTGGGAAGCTATCAAACATGACAGAAGCTATCAAACCAGCTATCACACACGGACCCGTGCCAGAAACAAGGCAGGAACCACGGGCAAAAATGCACCCAGTGTCAGACTTGCATCAGTCTGACCTTCTCACTGCACCTGTGCGACCTCCTGGGATTTATTTTACACTATCCAGTGTAGATTTCTGTCTGAAAGGTTGCTGACTCTTAGGAATTCTCCCATTCCTTTGCCTTCCCCATGTTTACCTTGAGTTGTCTATGTGGTTCCAATCTTAGATGGTACTAGCATCTCCTCTGGTGGTGACCCGCGGAGATCTTAGAGAAATGTTCTGCATTTATTCCTTTTGCTTGTTGGGTAAAAATGTTTACCTGAAGTTTTTTAAGTGTTCATCACAGAAATTTTCAAAATATAGATGCCAGTATAATGACTCCTAATTTGTCTATCAGTCATGCCCAACAACCATCAGCATTTTTCTCCTCTTGCCTTATCTTTTCCCTCTTCTACTTCCTAGCACTTGGGTGCATTTTAAATATAATTCTGAGTATCATAGTATCTCACACATAAATACTCAAATAAACGTTGTGATTGATAGGATGTTTTCCCCTCTTTAACATCTCTTCTTCCTCTCAGCCTATTGAGCCAAACCTGTGCTGGAAAGGTTGAAAAGCAGTGAAGCTTATCTTTCCATTTTCACTCCTAGTTGATGCTACTCAAAATCACTTCTTCTGATGCACTCTATTGGATCTCTGTCCTGTGTTATGTAAGTGGATCATTATTCCCCAGGGACTTTATCAGATTCCCCCCATATAAACCTTTTCTTGTTTCACTTTTCCATATTTCCCTGTCAATATGGTTTTTAAAGAAACCTACCTCAGATTCTCAAAGTGGGGGCTCTCAGAAATGGTTTTCATACAGTGAAATCCTATCTGAAGCTATTACCGCTGGAAAGCAATATGGAAGCCGAAGTGACCCAATGTTTTCTTGGGTTGATTGGGGGAATCAGATCCTATCTTTCCTTATGATCTACTGACTATTTTCCTGTCCTAAGAAACCCACTTTGACCTGGTGAGAGAAGGAAATCCCAGGGGCAGTTTGGGGGAACTAATTTGAGAAAACTCCTTTCTCCCCATGGTTCGACCCTTGGAGGGCAATCGTGATATGACATGGTGTAAATACTATATGGTGACAAATAACTCTGACATTTTGTCACCACCAAAGACATGACTCGGCTCAGACTGAGCACCTTGGCAGAGATGAGTGCCAGCATTTGGTGACAAATGGCTGGAGCCTGACAGCGTGCTTTACTGCTTGGACTTTCATCTATCACAGGGATTTTTTTTTTAAACCACAGAACACAAAACACTCAGCTTTCAAAGTTGGGTGACAGGATATGGAAAGTGAGAAAACGGCGAGTCAGAAGTGGCGACAGAGACAGAGAGCCTGACTTGCAAAAAGCGACGCTCATTTTAGTTTAAAAATCTCATTTTTCACTCTTCACACTCCACACTTCAGAGGTGTATTTTGTTGTTTTCTTGCTGAGAATTATGAAAAACAGAAGTATTTGAAGTTGTCTGTTGAGCCAACTGCATAAACAAAGGGACTGAGCTCTTTGACCCAGGTTTTTTTGTAAGTATGTTTCCATATGTGTGCAATATATGTGTATTTACATGTACTATGTATATTTATGTTTGTGTTGTATAAGAAAATCTGCCATGAGGCAATGAGATCCATGCCAGAGTTTGAATTAAAAAAAGAAAGTAGGTGTCTTGGTACAACAAGATATTAACTGTCTTGAGTTAACACCTTTTTACCTAGTTGTCACTTACTTATTTATACAGCAATCTGATATTTATTGCTAAATAAATCACTGAATCACAGAATCGTACTAATTCACTGTATATTGATATATACAATGTAACAATCACTACTTTAGGCCCCAGCATACTAAAATAAATATGAGAGAAAAACAGACCCACTTTAAAGGGATTCTAATGATATAATATAAAAAATAAATACATTTTTAAATAGCATATTTATATTATTGTATACTGTCTGGAAAATCAAGTAAAATAATTTAAAAATGATTAAAGAAGAGTTGATAGTTGAGGAATGTACTTTAGATAAGATGGATAATAACTCTGTAAAGTATAACAGTTTTTTTTTTTTTGAGATAAGGTCTTGCTGTGTAGTTCAGGCTGGCTCTGAGCTCACTAATTTTAAGAATAAGTGTCAGCTGTGAGATGACCAAGGACAAAAGGATTTCAAGCAGAAGGAGAACCTAGTGAAAGATCCTTAAAACAAAAGTTCAAGGAGCATCAGGGGAGTGTAATGAAGGACAGTGGGATGATTTTCTGCTTTAGCTTCTGTCATCACAGGATTCCGGAAATAATGGGTTAACAGAAGTAAAAGTGCCTCCTTCATCAACAGTGCATGTTCCTTCAAGGAAAACATTTGATGCATATGTTTAATAGTAGAAGTAATATATGTACTTGTCAAAGTATTACTCAATTCTACTTTAAAAACTTGGAATCCAAAGGGAGAGACACAGCACTGAACCTTTTCATAAGAGTATTACTCTGAATACCCTGGTCATACCTAGCATCAGGTCTACTTCCGCTACAAGCATGTGCAGGAGTGAATTATCTGGTATGAGTGAGTAGAAGGAAATATATATTACTGTGTAGACGCTCATTAAGCGTTTGATTTTTCTAGTGACCTTGACCACTGTGATCTGAACATTAAAAAAAATCATACCAATTCACTGATACATACTGTATAACAAGATTGCGATACATTCTCCCAGATGCTGAGACTCAGTATTGGTGTGAGTAATGGCTGATGGACTGGGTCAACGTGAGTAAAAGAAGCTGACTCAGCAGTCCCACGTCCTAGTGTGTGGAAGACTCACCCTAGGATGGCTCGTCACCTGGATGAAGTAGAGGAGAAATGAAGAAGGAGCTGTTTCTGTTTCTTCACAGGAGCTCCAGTCTTTGCCTTCACCTTGGATGTTGTCTCCTGACTTCTGGTACAGTCTCTTCAGTTTCCAGAGCAGACTTTAGCTTTCTGGTGTATCCTTACCCCAGACGTGTTCCCCTCCTAAATGGAGACACAGCAGTGAGCTCCAGACCTTTGGCTGAGTCATTCGGTGTCCAGAGGAAAAATGGATCCTCTGCACTCTTCCACACTCAGCTCTGTGGGTGGCCATTGTAACCCCATCTTATAAATTCTTATACATTTGTACATCTCTTATTTTATCACTTTCTCTAGTAAATATGGGCTGATACAGTATTGTTACTGAAATTGTATTTATTCTTGGCTCATACCTGTGTCTGTTTCTTCTGTGCTAATTTAAATCATCCTTAACATTAGTCACTTCAGCATTAGTCACCTTAACATTAGTCACTTCTAATGACTTTGAGTAAATCCTGTGAAACAACCTGATGGCTTAAAAAAACTTGTCCGTAATTTTTTTGAGTCAATAATTAAGATGTATCTCAGCTGGGCCTGCTCCTCATTCAGGTGTACATGAGGGTGGCTGGTTGATCTGCAGATGTCCGAAGGCTCATAGTGGGGGTGGAAAAGCCAGTCAATCTCACCCTTACCTAGCCGTCAAAGCCAAGCTGGAAAAAGAATGGAAAACATGCAACAGAAGATCTGTTGTCATCTGTTTGTCAAATTTACAGCCCCACATTTTACAGAGGAAGAAAATAAGTTCCACTTATTCATGGAAAGAACTAAAAATGTGCAGTCACCTCTCATCACTCATGCTTTGAGAACATGGGTTTTTCATGTTCTTATCAAAGTTTTTATCAACTTTGGCATATTAACCTACAGCATGAAGAGACAACACTCTTCTTGGGTTACATATAAGAATCAGACAACCCAATGGGTGTAAAATAGTTGACATGCATTATAATTTTCTTTAAAGATAAGATCTTTTGCCCTTTCATTTCCTGAAGTTCTATTTATGTACTCTTGAGGAACACAGCAGTGGAAAAAGTGACCCTTTACATGGAGAAGTTTAATGCTTAATTGAAGAAATTGATTTTCAAATTATCCTTAACTGGTAAATGGGAAAAGATGTAAAGAAAAAGAATTGCACAGGACACCGATGTCCTTGTGTTTATCGACTTAATTTCTAGCGTGTGTCTGTGAACAGTTCTTGAGTTGGTCCAACCGGATGTCATCATAGTGAACCTGATTCCCAAAGGCTGATCCATTTATCATTCACTCACTTCCTCATTTATTTCCATATCAAACATTTTCTTGGTTCATATGTCAAGATATTTTACTATAGGCTGGTGATAATTAACTCAGACAAGGTCATAAATATAGGCAGTTCTCCGAGGGATGTAAGAGAAGAATTAATGGGTTTCCTGTAAGTCAGAGACCCTTGATCCCCCTAAAGGAGGTGTTACAGAGTCCATCATGCTTCTCCAAATTTCATAACTGGGAGCTCACCCTCCAGGGACTGTGCTCGGAAACAAAGCCCTTACGGTAATTAAGAGTAAATGAGGTCATAACTGGAGCCCTAGTATAGCAGTACTTGTTTTATTTTTCATGGAATTTATTGGTACATTTTAGGTATACATTATGATCACATTCATCAGTGAGAATTTGTTCCTGTGCATGGTATTTCTTAATTCTCATTTTTCCCATTCCCTTGCCCTCTGTTCATCCCCTCTAACCACCTTTATACAGAAGTGTTGCTTTCCAATTTTTTGTTTCCCTTCTTTGTTTTTTCATGATCCCCTAGTTCTCCTCTCCCTTTGAAAATTTTCTTATTATTTCATACCAGCTATTAGACTCTTTGGCCCTCACAACCAAGGGTTTTGGCCCGAATACCCTTAGTTTCTCACACTGAAGAAATGATAAAGTATTTAAAGGTGTGTGTCCTATTTGTTTCACTTGTTGGGATGGCCTCAGGGTACAGCCACTTATCTATGAATGGCTCAAGGTCATCTTTCTTTAGAGCTGCATGGTACTCCATTTTAGAAAAAATCCACATCCTCCTTATCCACTCCCCAGTTGATGGGCTTTGGGGTTGTTTCCAAGATTTATGTATCACAAACTGTACCACTAATTTGACAAGAGGAAGAAACACAGAGAAGATTTATAAAGACACTGGAAAAAGGAAGTCTCTCAATGTGAGGAAGAAAAACAGCTCAGGGGTACCAGGCATGCAACACCTTGGTCATAGATGTCTGGAATGTACAACTGTGAGAAAAAATGAATTTCTGCTATTTAAGTCACATAATCCATAATGTGGTCATGTAAGTCCTATGTAAATACTACCCACATTGAAACATGGATTACATGTGGGTGGACTTTACTTGGGTGAAGTAAAGATGTGTGTGATATTATCCTTCTGGGTAGCAGGGAACCCCAGAGAACAGTAGAGCCATGGCTGTTTGATGAGAATCACTTCTGATAGGCCATTGTGAGGGTGTTGAGTTGGGACAGGCTAACACAGGATCAGGTCTGTGTCTGTGAGAGAATTCCAGGGCAGGGAAACCTAGTATGCCCAACTAACATCTATGGATTTCATAGTGAGGAAGAGTTGCACAGACCCCTTCAACCAGCAGAGCTCTTTAAACTAATCATTCACGAAGCTATGAGATGGATAATTTCACTAATCCTTATAAAGATATGAGAATCTCCCTGATGAGTATGATGAAGACATACTTAACACACATGTTTCCTGCTTGTATTCTCCTGGGCTTGTCCTATAACCATTCTACAACCCTTATTTTATGCCTATATAAGTTTATTGAATTCAGGCACCATATTATCGATTGCTAAGTACAACTTCTCAATGCGCATCTAGGGATCTGATCTCCCTGTCCAGTTTTTTCAACTCTATTTTTTGCACATGAAATTCTATCAGAAATGACCTTCATGCTTTTTTGGGATTAAATATACTCATTCTTTGAGTCAGTACAATGTAATTTTTTTTCTAAGAACATTTTTCTGTTTCTCCAAAAATTTATTCACGTGTTAGTCTTGCTCCATGCTGCACATTATAGTGGTTATCTAGGGATATACCACCACACTGATGGAAACTATTTCATGGAGGAACCTGATGAACTGTAGGGAGCCCCTGGACACACAGGGACACACACACACACATGCACATATTAACAAGTACCCTGACATATACTCACATAACAGCCTGCAAACGGCAGTGGAATCAAGTGCCACTTCAAGGCGAGATTTTGTGGAATCACATGTTTTCTCTAAATCCATTGCCTCTTTTATAGAGGGGAAGAGGCAGAAAGTGCTGAGCTACGCTGTCCTCTCAATCTGTGAACCTGTAAATAAGACATCATGTGGCACGTTCTTCAATCTGCATGTACCTAGCTCCAACCTCATCCGATATATTTAAAACCATGGCTATTTCTGTGATACAGTAGTAACAGCAAAAAATAATTGGAAGTGACCAAAATGTCTGCTACTCCCAGGTGTGTGGAAGGTGATGGCCACACAATGAGCTCTTGTCACTGCTGAGCTTCAGAAGGGAACATGTGTGAAGGCTGAGAGACACAATGCACTAATTAGGATGCCCTCAGCTGGGGTAATTCGCTTATGTTCTTCCTTTTCTTATATAATGATCTGCTTAGGAAAAGCTGTGAAGTGCTCATTTCTGAGTTGGAGTGGCACCTGACTTTATGACCCCGAATGGTAGCTAATTGAGAGTTACATTGCTTCAGACAGCGCGTGGCAATTACCATTTCCACTGCTCATCTCCTTGAGACATCTGATATTTACAAAGTCAAGGATCCCACAGAACTTTTGTTAACATTTATTTTTTCCCAGGAATATTTTTAAATGTAAAAATAATACCTTTGAGTGGGCAGCGCCTACAGGCTAGTACTTTGGCTTTGGTGATCATACAGGGGCCAGTCTACCACTGCCACTTCATTTTATGGGCCTCTTAGCAAAAGGGAAAAAGATTTTTGGAGTTGCTCAGTGATACTTTTGCATTTTCCTTCCAATCTCTAATTATTTTGTTAACGGGAAAAATTTTAAGTATCTCTGGTCCATATTGTCCATATTTATATAGAGTATTCAAATGCCTAATACAAGGTTGTATCGCAGAAATAAAGTTAGAGATACATCTACTGCATTTATATCACCTGCACCTATTTGCCACTCAAATTATCTTTCTCTTTAAAATCCCTGCTCCCCTGAGAAGGTACTGAGCTCCTCAGCAACAAACTCAATGCTACCAATGGATCCTATTTCTAATCTACATACGGACACGTACTAGAATAACAAAAGTCAACACTCTTCTTGTTTATTACTTTGTTTGGATGAAATTCGAGGCATTCTGTGTAGAAACCAGCCAATGAGGTTGAACCTCACCAAGGGGCGATGAGGAGGAAAAGTAGATACAGTATCAGGGGAAAATATGGCGAGCCAGAGGGCTCTCGTCCCCTTTGGCATAGAGCCCGAGTGACTGGCACACCTTCCACTCAGACCCGGACACAGTTAGAGTCCCACGGGACTCATCCCTCTCCCTCCCTCCATGGTACTTCTCTGGGTAAATGACAGGATATCGTGTGTGTTCCCTTTTCTCTGCAGTGGGCCAGCACGCCTGCATCCACTCTTTCTAATCAACCTCACCGAGGAGGCAAGTTAGCCCTCAGTCTTCCTATCTGGTGCCCCTCAATTCAATAAATACCAAAGTATTAGTTTGAATGAATACAAATGAGTGAAAGTACGAATGGATACAAATAAACAGGAATCAAAAGGGTGGCTTATTTACCAGCTGAGCACGGCCAGACAGATGCTAGAGATCCAGGTGCTTCCATCTTTCCTCCAGAGCCCTCAGTCTGCTCTGCCGGGGCTGCCACCCGAGGTCAAGCAGACACGGAGTCAAATCTGAAGGCAGGTTAGACATTTGGGCAGAAGACAGAGTAATAGATGTCCAGGAAGAGACGAGGCTGTTTCAACTCTTATGGCTTCAACTATTACCTTTATCACTGTGCTTTATTTGTGGAGTTTGATTTCTTATTACTGGAGAAGCTCAGAGGTTTCTGTTTTATTAAAGATTATTCTTGGGCTGGGAGCTTAGTTTAAGTGGTAACATGCCTAACTTGGAATCACAAGGGCCTGAGTTTGATCACCAGTACCACACACACAAAAAGATTACTTTTTTTCCTAACCTTTCTTCCTCAAACCTGGCAGCTGACCTGCTACACCAAACATTATTCAGTGTTTTCTCTGCCATGTTTGTTCTAAGACAGACCCTAGTGTACTAAACAATGTGCGTCTATTTCTCCGGCCCCTTCTACACAAAGGTATGTTTCCTCTTTGGACACATGTAGAACACAATATGTCTACATTAGTAATGTTTATTAAGTGAAAGAATAAAAATGGTGGATGAATAAATGCATTATGAGATGTTCTCTACAAAAATTTCAGTCTCTAATGTGTTACCATTATTTCCACCATCCTTGAACAACGTATATTTTTAAAGAATACTTACATTCATTGTGCTTTCTAGGTTCCTTTGCAAGACATTTCTTTAATTTTCTTATTTCATCTTCCCCTTCCTGTCTCCTCACTTCCTTTATCTCAGGGGCCCTTCCCATTTGCAAGAGATTTATCCTCCTTCTCCTTTTATCTATTTTTAATTGTATTTTTTGTTTGTGCTTTGCCTTTTTCAAATGAAAAATATTGCAAGATATTTAAACTTGTGTGTCTCCTGTGTTTCACTAATTAGTCCAACTTCTAATTAGTTTATCAACATATTTATCAATGTATTTCTAAAACTGGATTATAAACCACAGGTATTGCAAACATATACTAGTAAATAATAAGGGTTTTTGCATGTCTACAATTTTTTTTATACATAAAACATTAGACGTCAAAGGAACACTCTTTCTGAAGACCATTGTTCCAGTGATGGGAAAAACTCACATCCCTCAAGAAAACTATCCTATAGAATAGATTTTTTGTAATTAAAGAATGTACACAATTTAATATTCTTTGGAGGGAATCCTATCAAAAAAGTATGTATAAATCAGCCTTGAAATAAAAAGTTCTATAATGTACTCAATTTTGCTCATGAGAAAAGGAAAGTTCTTGGGAATTTTTGCACTTCCAAACTGGTGTTTATGGTGGGACCTCCCATGGATTTTGTGGTTTCCACAGTTATTTTGCAGGAAAATTCTGGATGTCCCAATGACTGTATGTGTCAGTATCTCCAACATTTGCCTTGTCAGGTTGGGATAAAGATTTAGTAATGTACAAATATGATGGACCCATTTTATGTAATCAGTTGCAGTATCTTGTAGGAAGCTCTTATTTATTTATTTATTTATTTATTTATTTATTTAGGAAGTTCTTATTTTTAAGAACAGAGTTAACTGAATTCTCAATTGAAGAAATCTTGAAAAGAACCTCAGGACCTCAAAACAAAAACAGCAAGAGCAAAAAACAATGAACAAATAGAGAAACAAATATTTCAGACTAACATAGTTTTGTGTTAAATCCTCTCTGCAATATGCGCTTTCTGTGATTATTTACATACCATCACAATACAAGATGGTAACTGATTTTGTTGCCCCTGGCTTTTAATGAGATTCATCAGTTCAGTCCTACCCTTGACTTCGTCTCTTCCAGGAAGTGTTCTCACTTGTGCATCTCCAGTCTCTGTATGTTCACCTTTATGTTTGGTAGGTTCGTATCCACCAGTGGTCTGAGCAGTCATGAGAAGTGACTCACAGGAAGGGACATTCTATTCATTTAGTAGACTTACTCTTACTTTCATGCCAATCATAGAGCTGACTCTACAGTTGTTATCAGAGTAAAGCTTGTGGAAAAGAGAAAAATAGGATAGGAGAAATCAGTGAGAAAAAAAATAGCAATAAAAGAAGAAAACCTGGGCCAGAGGGTTAGCTCAGTGGTTCCGGCGCCTGCCTTGCAAGCGCAAGGACCTGAGTTCGATCTCTGGTTACCACATATAATGCTGGGCGTGGTGGCTCACGCCTGTAATCCCAGCACTCGGGAGGCAGAGACGGGAGGATTGCTGAGTTTGCGGCGGCTTGCCTGGGCACCATAGTGAGCTCAGGGCCAGCCTGAACTACAAAGCGAGACCCTGTCTCCAAAAAAGCAAAAAAAAGAAGAAAACCTGTGATAATAAAGACTGTATATTCTAGTGGCTGATTCCACTCCCTGGGAGTATTTCTTATTTTAAGTTAGAGTTTGTTTTCCTACAAAATACACCCCTTTTTCCTAGGTATATCTTTCATAAACATTGAATTCAGCAATGGATAAAAAGGAAACTTGGCCTTCTGAATTTGTTTCCATCCAAATCCCATACCCCCAATTTTTAAAATTTTCTGTCATGTGACAAAGATACATAAATCTTGACTTCTCTATGAGACGTGGATATAAGAGAAGTTGCTCAAAAAGGTCAGTACTGAGATATTCCATTACAAACTTCATAGGGAAAAACATATGTAATTTGAGTCACCATATTATAAAATGATATTGTCTTATTCAGCCACAAAATCATGAAAATTCATTCTCATTGATAAAATAAAAAATACAATAGACTGAGCTATTTAAATTAGATGAAATAATGTGTGACTTCCTCTCTGCCATTCCTAGGACACACACTTCCCACTTTCCAGTATCTTCTGAAGTCAGAAGTTGTTTAAAAGTGTGTGTGCTTAGTAGAAAAACTCTCTCCAGATTAACATTATCAAAGTGTGAGATGTCGTATGTAGTACAAGACAACCCAAATAACGCCAGATAGTGAAATGAAAACGCATTCCAAACTGAGAACCAGGAATCATTAACTTTAGTTTCAACTTTTAATTGAATAATTTCAATCAAATTACAACTTTATAATAACCACAGTTCCCATATTTTTATTACAGATGGATGAAGGCAAATAAATCATTTATCATAATTCCTCTGACTCTAAGTATTATTTTAAGCTATTCAAACCAAAGTTATTCTATGACAGCATAAAATTAGTCAGTTTCCAATGAATTCTCAAGACTCCTGAGGAGAAAAAGTTATGTAAAGGAATTAAAAAACAAAATTTTACTACACATTGGGTTAATGGAATCATTAAAACTGTTATATCTGAAGTCTATTTATTCTCCTTTCCCAAAACACCACTCATCAAAAACGCTGGTACTGACCTGAGAAATGCAATCTTGCTCTACGCTGCTGCCCCGTGATGGGAAGACTCTCAAATCACTCCAGGCAACTGTCTTTAAATCTCTAACAACTCAGTAAAGTACACGGTGACATCTTTCTTGTCTAATTCTAGTCATAGCCGGTAGCTTCATCAGCATGAAGAGCAGGAGGCATAAACACTGAAATCTAATTTAAGTAGTAATTGGATACAAATTTTGTTTTAGAATTGGACTATAATGCTAAAATAAATCTCCTGTTTGCTCTCCAGTGCTAGCAAAATGCTCTTATAGGAAACACAGTGGAGAAAAGCTATCTGTTTCGGTTTTGTCTATTCCATTTCATTTAAGAAGAACCCAAAAAGCTTCTGTCGTGAGCTACATGCTGTACACATCACACAATGGCAGTGTTCAAGATCAGCATGTCTTCCCTTTGGACAATGAAGACCGTTGACCTCTTCAGTCTCTTCTATTTGTTTTGGTTTAAAGCTCATAACATCCATTTGCAATTAGGCCTATGATCATACGGTGGTTTTCCTAAGTGGAAAGTTAAGCCCTTAGGTTTTCAAGAATGTTTGTTGAATGTATGAACATAAAATATAGAAGCATTTAGTGGACCCTTTCCTGATTATAGCAAGACACGATGTATCTTAGATGTGTTGTACCCTGAGGCAGTACTGAATGTCGTGAAGAAACTGGTGTGAGGGTGACCTGCAATGTAATCACAACTACAGTGAAATGACAGCATTTCATATTACTTTTTAGTATGTAAAATACTGTTAGTTACATTGATTTTTAAAAAATTCCTTGTTCCCATACAGAAAACTGGGAGGCAGAAGTGAGCATGGATTGGATGGAAACAAAGCTCAGTGATTTTGTGGCTGAAAGTCAACAGAGCCAGGATGGAGATTTCAGCCTTTTTTGTCCCTCTATTGAAAAGATTGTTCTATTTCAAAATCTCAGTACCTCTAAGGGAGATTTTTCAGATGTGTCTCTTCTTCCTTAGGCCACTGTGTGAAGAAGAGGTCCCAACACGTGTTACACATAGTTGAGAGACACATAATCAACCTCCAGGATGGGAAGCGCAAGGGTCAGAACAAGACTTCCTGGATCCAGTCTCGAATCTGCCACACGCTGGCCGTGCACCCTGAGACAGATCACTTCACAGTTCTGTGCCTCTGATTCCACCTGCACCGTGACAGTGTTCAGATCCTTAACTCTAGCGTTGGGGAGATACCACATGAGCTAATCCAAGGAAAGGGATGAGAGGATTGACATGTAACAAGTACCTAGCTTCTGTTTGTTCCCTAAGGACTGACTCTTTGCTTTTAAGAAACTTTGAAATTCTAAATCTATGACACAAAGTTGAAATAGTAGTCAACAGAAGGACTGGCACTGGTTCATGCTCTTCCTTGTCAAGCTGTAGGCTTTTCATCATCTCTTTTGAACTTTGGTTCCTTCATCTGACAAATGCAGTGTGGTTGGATGGGATGTTATCTTGAAAGACACAAAGCTGAAGAGCAGGGATGCTACAGTCAAACAGACCAAAGTGGAAATTCCACGTCAGCCACTCTGACCTTGAGAAATCATATTTACAAAGAAGGAGGAAGGTACCTGCTTATGGTTGGCTGTGGTGATTTAATGGAACTCCCAAATTAATGGAATTAGTAGCTCCTGAGTATTCTTAAGAAATGAGTCATCATTATCACTATTATTGATATAGACACAAGTTATTTTCTTTCAATAAAATTATAGGATCCCAGGCATGATAAACCCCTTTGATATGGTAAAATAAATTCATCAGTCAAATAGTGAGCAATTAAATAGCAAAAAAGAAAAAATATATAGGAGCCTAAATTCTATCATGAAGGAATTTGTACTGATTTTTTTGTTTGTTTGTTTAAATACAATTAAGAATCTCCACATTGCTCATTGGACTTTCCACTCCCGAGTGCTTTTCCCATTGGATAATTGGCCAGTACAGAGAGATGTTTGAAAAGAAATGGACAATGGGGGAAAAGGGCACCTTTCAAAGCTTCATTTAATGAATAGCAACTGAGTGTACTCCCTAGGTTTTAAGGCGCCTTCCACTTAGATTCGTGCAAATTATAAGTAGGAGTGATTATTTGTCAGTATGGTTTTAGGCGTGTCCGTGTGTGTGGGTGTGTCATCTGAAGTACAGACATGTGTGGCTGAGTGGATTTTGAGTGCGGGCACCGCAGCGCTCTGTATTCCAGCTCTTAGTGCCAGTCCCTGAGATGGCAGAGGGCATCAGGCGGGAAGGAGTCACGCTGAAAGGGTCGAAAGGGGAGTGACCTCTGAACAGAGGCCACGTTCCCGAAGGTTTCTTTGTGGACACAGTCTTGCTTTGCGGTAGAGGCCGCCTCGGTCCCCTAATCCTTCTGACGCTTCGCCTCCCGAAGGCTGCAGTTACAGGAGGAGGTGGGATTTTACAGGACAGGTCGGCGCTAACTCACTCTTGTCCTCTGAGGCACCTCCACTGACAAAGAAAAGGGAATATTAGGGAACCTGACAAGGAAGCAAAAATTTCTTCACTTGAATGTGAACGATTTGCTGTTCTTTGATGTCTATTTTCATGCATCTGATTTTTGAAAAGTCTTGAAGGAGATTTGATAGTACAGGCGTTAGCTCCTGTTCGGTGACTATGAGTATCTTCCTAAAATACCTGCATCTACACAGATGTGGAGATATCGTACCTTAGGATTATAGTTACAAGGAATTTGGAGAGCTGAGAATGAGTTTCCTCCCAAGAACAGTGAAAGGCAGCACCTTCCTTTGTGGGGCAGTCAGTGTGGCTCGTGAACTTGCCTAACGTGTCGGAAGAAGCTGCACTTGCACAAAGTTCACTAAGCTCTTACTCCCGCAACTCCACATTAAACTGGGCTCTGAACTTAATGTTAAATTAAAAGGCTCTGCATATTTTATGCTCTCCAGTGATTTTACTGCTCCCTGGAGATTTGCTATATTAAAAGCACCAAAATTACTTCTATCAATTAACGATATTATACTTACAGTCTAGATAAATTATTGAGTGTTATCAGGAGCGACTGTGGGGAAAGTCTGAGTTGAATAAGAAAACGCATTGATAGACTTGCTTCATGCAAGTGAGACAGACACTTTGTCCCCAATAAGCCATCTTGAGAATGATAGTGATAAGGTGGAAAAGTGAAGAAATCACAGGTGTCTCGTGAGAAAACAAGGCTGCGGAGATGAGGGACAAAGTCTTGGGCTTCCAGAAGCTCTCATCACTGCACACGTAGGAAGTCAACCTCCAATTATGGTCAGAGGCGCTAAGCACTGAAACACGTTGCCCTTGGGGTCCAAGGACGTCTCCCTCTGACCCAGGGACAATGTAGATTTGCTGAACACTGAGATATGTAACCAGTGTTGGAAGCTGGTTAGAAATCACTGAGCGAAGAAGGGCTTGGGGGGGATTCAGTAACAAGCAATGAAATATGTGTCACAGCAACAATATATGGAGAAACCAAGTGGCGATAGAAAATCAGCAGTTAGTTTCGCTCGACAAGACTACAGGGTACAAAAGAGAACAGCAGGCAGTTAACGTCTTACGTCGCGTGCTGATCAGCTTGGCATCCGCCTGCCAGCTGGGCAAGGCCAGGTGGGTCTCCGATGCCTCTTCAAGTTGTTAATCACTTGGCTGAAGGGGCTGCGGAAATGAAAATTTTACGCGAGCCCTGTAAGTCAAGCCAAGCCCGAGCCTTGGTTCTGACAGGTTGCTGTTTTCCTGCAGAGCTGCCATGTGTTAGAGAAGCCATGTGGCTGCGGGGTGTTTTCCACCCAGAGTTGTGCCTGCTGTAGTCTGCGTCAAGGGCGCAGGGCCTGAAGAGGACTCGAGAAGCCTCAGAGAGTGCGAAGGACAGGACAAAGGCGCGGATTAGAGTGCCGGGTAGTAAAAACAGCAAAACCAAACTTACACACTTAAGGGGCGGGAGGTTGTGGGGTGCCTGGGGGGATGGGAAAAAATGAGAACCAAACTGTGTCAAACACTGGGACAAATTCCCAATATTGAGTGTGATCATGATGTGTATGTACAATGTACCAATAAAGATAAAAATTAAAAAACAAAAGAAAAGGGAGTCTAGTAGTCATGCAGATCACAGATGGACGGGCAGATACTATAGGAGAAAACAGAAAACCAGCTGCTTAATTTACAGCCACTCTGGCAGGTGTGGTGAAGGAGACCTCTTTTCAAGTATCTTTGCGTTCATCTGAGACTACCGATTTTGCTTCATTTGGGGTTAAATGTGAGTGTTACTATTTTTTTCTCTACTGGCAGGGAAGGAAAGGGGATTTTCAAAAAGGAATGAAGAGGAAAAATTAAAACAAAGATTTTTTTCAAAGTGAGAGGAGCAGAAGAACTGAGAGGAGAAAGAAGTGTGGAAAAAAAGAGAAGACTCAAGACACAAATTGTACAGACACAGATTCCCTACAGTAAACATTATTATTTGTACTAAATACAGACTAGCAAAACTATTTTTCTCCCAAAAAGTACTTACCAGGCTGGCTCTCTCCTTATGACTAGCACTGACAAATATGTAGCAAGATAAGTGAAAAGTGGTTTTAATTCTGATAATAAAAAATTTGCAGCCATCTGACACAAGGGTGAATGCATGATTTGGGGATGCTGAAGTTTTTATAGGAGTCTCTCTGAGGGAAGAATATACAATATGGATAAAAACAAGGTATGAAAGTACTCAATTAGAATTAGAAAATCACTAAAATTATAAATTAAGAAGCTGAGTACAGGACAATACTCACCAAAACACAATACTTAGTTAACTGCCTGACAAACTTCTGTACTAACTAGCTCCTTTATCTTTAGCTACATATTTTCTTGTCAATCCACTTGGCAATAATTTTTCTCATTTTCAATGAGAAAAAAAAAAACACCAAAATGGTTGCGTTCTTTAATGTACATTATCGTGTATGGAGATTATCTCTTTCTAGCTTAGCCATTTCCCACTGGGCGTCATTTCCGGCACAAGGAGCGGGAGACAGCACTTTGTCCTGCGGTCGGGGCCCGCTGCTCCTCTGGGAAGTGGTGCTGACGCCCCAGCGGGCGCTGGCTGAAGGGACGCGCGGCAGCAGGTCTCAGGCCTCGAGAGAGAAGAGCGGTCAGTCCCGGCACAGAAACCCGGGGTCCCCCGAGGCGCTCAGGCTCTGACGCCAGGGGCGCAGCGGGCTTGGTGTGCCGTGGCCGCCAGCGATTTCACATCAGAAAACAGGGAAGGGCGGCAGAATCTCAGCTGCACACTGGCCCACCGAGGGCCGAAGGGCGCCACCTGGGTCACAAGAACATCAGCCCCTCCCGATAGACGCGTGGGAGCGATCGCACTGGTGACCGACAGACAGACGGATCATCCTCCCTCTGGAGCCGGGACCCTCGCGCAGAAGGCCAGAGGGGAAACACAGCTGAAGGCGGCGTTGGTTTTCCCAAGACATCTCCGCGTAGAAGGCGTAGAAGACCCGTCCGGACTGAAGCTGTGTGATCTCCAACGGACTGGTATCACACAGATATGGGAATAAGCTGATATTTCCTGAGGGGCTACAAGGAATCATCTGTAGTATATGACGGTCTAGATATTTCTTTTTAAATGTGGAAATGTCTTGAAGTTGATTACAGAAGGTCAGAACCATTTGTCCATGACTACCCGAGTAATAATTAAGAGTAGGCGTTTATTAGGAAAGTCACTAGGAAGAACAATATGGAGGCTCGTAAAGCCTTCCAGACAGAATCGCCATGTGATCCAGCAATGCACTACTTGAGATATATATATATATATATAGATCATATATATATATATATGATCAAAGGAAATGGATGACAAAAGAGCGTCTGCCATTAAATACTGCAACACTGTTCATAATAGACAAAACATTTAAATAAAGTATCTATCAACTGATGAATGGACAAAGGGAATGTGAAATGTATTATATATATATACATATATATATATACACACATATATACACATATATATACACATACACACACACACACACACACACACACACACATATATATATATATATGGATAGATGATAGATGACAGAAATAGGATAGGAAATTCAGCATGTTAGTTGGCTTAAATAAATATGGAATTAAAGCAGTTCTTTAATGCAACTTTTTCAGGCTGGAAACCTCGGTAAGCTAATGGCGTACCGAGGCTAGTTTAAAGGGCTGAGAATCAAGGCACCCTTCGTGTAACTCTCGTTTGGAGGCTGAAGGCTGAGAAGCACCAGAGGTTACTAATGTGAATGTCACCGTCTAATTCCTGAGTTCTGAAGGTTCCGGGACGAAAAGCACTGCTGTGAGAGAGCGGGTGGGGGAGGGGGAGGAGGGCAGAGGGGGGCAGGGAAGAGAAGAGAGAACGCGTCTTTCTTTCCTCTGTCTGTTCTGCTGCTGGGACCCTCCAGGGACTGGGGCATTCCCCCGAACCTTGGTGGAGATAATCTACTCAGTAAGTGGATTCGAATGCTCCTCTCTTCCGGAAACAGATCCACGAGCACTGGCCCGACGTTTTCCACGCCAAGCGGGTGACACTCACTGAGGCAAGAGGACGTGCGGAAGGAATCAGCGCGGCCAGTCTGTAAACAAGCGCAACGCACCCGGGTGCTGAGGCCGCGCGTCCTCCTGCTTCCGGGTAGCTGGTGGAAGCGGCCTCCGGTCCGGGATTCGGAGGAGCCGGGCGCCGCTGGAGTTCTCACCCGGGAGGGACCCGCTTTATCAGATCCGCCTCTGGCAGAGGCAGCTTACGGCCAGCGCAGCCATCGGCACCGTGTGAAAGGCCCAGGGCGGTCAGCGAAGCTGAAGGGGGATCCTCGCTGGCACCAGGGTGTGTTTGGTTTGTTTCCCTTGTGGGGCAACAGCTGGCCAGCCCGGCTGAGTCTCCCTGGCTCTTCTCCTGGACAGAAAACGAGGGTCACAGAGGGAGACAATCTCTTGCTTTAATTAAGCAGCGG